>PVKB01007225.1:0-40365 GCA_004027205.1 Ctenodactylus gundi
GCCCTGCGCTCCCCCATGTACTACCTCCTTCGCCACTTCTCCCTGGTGGAGATCCTCTACACCACCACCATCGTGCCCAGGATGCTGGCCGACCTCCGCTCCTCCCGCCCCGCCATCCCACTGGCCAGCTGCTTCACCCAGCTGTATTTTTTTACCCTCTTTGGTGTCACTGAGTGCTGCCTGCTCACAGCCATGGCCTACGACCGCTACGCTGCCATCTGCCGGCCGCTGCATTACACCACGCTGATGAACAGCAGGGCGTGTGCTGGCCTGGTGGGGGCCTCCTACCTCATGGGCGTCGTCACGGGCACCACGCACTCTGTCTGCATCTTCGCCTTGCCGTACAAGGGTGGCAATATCATTCATCACTTCATGTGTGACGTCCTTCCTGTGCTGGGACTGACCACCGGGAGCACCTTCCGGGGGGAAGTGGGGAACATTTTTGTCACAGTATCATTTGTTCTTACTCCATTCTTGTTGATTTTAGCCTCCTATGCTTGTATCCTTGGAACTATATTTAGGATGTCAACACCCCAGGGGCGTCGAAAAGTCTTCTCTACCTGTTCCTCCCACCTGTTTGTGGTGATGCTGTTTTTTGGGACCGCCACGGTGGCTTACATGAGGCCCGAGGCAGGCTCCTCTCGGGATACGGACCAGATCATTGCCTTCTTCTACATGGTCGTCACCCCCATGCTCAACCCTTTTGTGTACACTCTGAGGAACAGGGAGGTCACGGGGGCCACGAAGCGGGTCATCAGTAGGTACCTCAGGAGCCCCTGACCTTGCTCTCTCCTATCAATTTCTTGGAGCTAGAAGACCGATTTCTGTATACTTTCAAGGAAAAAGAAAAGTTTGGATATGTAGTCTACAGACCGTGGCCTCTTGTGTGTTAATGTGTGAGATGGGTTCCTTGTTCCTCCCCCATGAGGCCCCAAGCAGGCTTGCCACTTTCATCTCTGTTCTGAGGACTGTACTTACGGCCTAGATCTGGCTTGATTGCCAGTGCTGGGCTGGACAAACTCACACTGGAAGGGAAACAGAGGAGGAAATGAAGCTGAGTCAGTCCTGTGTGATGACCTGCGAGGGCTTTACAGGGGCGCAGGTGGTTTCCCAGGGCTGTAAATTCTCCAGACACCCCTCTCTTTATTCTCATTAACACGGGTGCCTGAAATGACAGTGAAGGGTCAGGGGCCAGATTGGAACAAATCAATAACTTTGGAAGTTCAGGAGACCTGTCTTCCCTCATCCTGCTTTGGGTCTGGTGACACCTGTTCAGCTACTTTCCTCCTGAATGAAACTCTGTGTCCTGAAGTCCCTTTGGATTAGCATCCTCTCTTCCCCTTCTTTCTCTCTCTGCCTCCTCTGTCTCTGTTTGCATGTGTGTCTCTCTCTCACTCCATCTCTCATTCATGCATTTCTTACTGTGTGGGTTGTGTTTCTCATAAAGTAAGTTGGTGAATATCATGATGCCAGATTGTTTAACCAAATCGCAATAAAGCAAAAGAAATTAAAAAAACGTTCATTAACCATCTATTGCTGACGTTGTGAACTAAATTATTCTCAGTTAAAGGGTACATATTCTATATGTAAACAACTCTAGAATATTCAGGTATAACATTGTTAAGACATAGAAGGCTACTGGTTTAATATAAATTATGTCATTATGTTTTTATTTTTGAGACAGGGTCTTGTTCTGCAGTCCAGGCTGGTCCTGAACTCACTAGATAGCTCCTGCCTCAGCCTACCAAATGGTGGGATTACAGGTGTGTGCCACCATGCCCAGCTTATGTGGTGCTGGCAAATCAAACTAGGCAAGTGTGCTTTAACTGCTGAGCTATTCCTATAGCCCTTAAATTATAAGTTTTAGCATCATTTTCCTTTAGTGTCTTCAGTTTACTTCATGACCTTAAACTCATACACTGTGTCTTGGAATTCTACCTGGCTTCTGCCCACCGGATGCCACTGGCAGCCTGCCCCTAAATTTGTGGCACCAAAGATGTCTCTAGTGTTGCAAATCAATAGCGTATCTAATAAACATATTCATGAGCTAGATAGCCAAAGTATATTTTTGAATTGATGAAAGAGATCTATTCACTAATGTTCTAACTTTTGAAAAAATTTTATATCATGTTCATAAAGAATACTTTTATAAGAAAGTGCAACCATGGTAACAATTTATGTAAACAAATTATTATGAAATTTGTTCATGGGTGCACACTGTGTGTATGAATGTTTAAATAATTAAAAAAATTTGAGCATTCTGTGCTACATAACTTAAGAAAGAGAAAAAGTTAGTTTTAACAATGTTGATTGTTGATTGTGCTGTGGTTGGATTTGGGGTGTCTCCCAAAAGCCTCATGTACCTATGGATACTGTGTATTGGTAGGTGGTGGGGCCTGGAGGCAAGGGACAGATGCTCGGATCTTGACCTGAAGGGATGTGTGTTGGTTCCACCCTTTCTCTGAAACTTGGCTCTGTTCTGCCATGCTGTGAAGATCACTGTCTCTGGGGTTCTGGCTCCAGCCCCTGGGCCAGCTCTAGCCCTGCATGTGATTCCACCTTATTCTAGCTGCCCACTTGTGACTTCCTGAAACTGTGAGCTAAAATAAACCTTTCCTGCACCCAGTCTGTGCATGTTGGGTATTGAGTCAGAGTGACAGAAAGTAACTAAGACAGAAATTGGAACCAGAGAAGTGGGGTCATTTCTGTGACTTTATCTGACCACATGGTTGGGAAGCCTTTGAAACTGGTTTGTGGGAGAAGTTTGGGAAGGTTTGAGGGTGCTGGCTGGGAATGGAGAGGCCCTGGAGTGCTCTGAGCTGAGCTTGATGGGAGATTCAGGTCTGAGCTCAGATGACCAGAATGCTGATTGAAGTGTGGATTGGAAAGGCCAGGCTCAAGAAGTTTCAGATGGGAGGGAGAACTGCATTGGCAAGTGGTCTAAAAATTATTTGTGGTAAATTCTGGCAAAAAATTTGTTGCAGTTTGCCCTTGTCCAGAGACTTTGCCTGAAACCAAGATTCAGGGCAGTGGACTACTTACTCTGGTGGAGGAAATCTCAAGGCAGACTGATGTTCATGCTGTTACATACGTACTGTTTTTGGCTTTTAGCCAAGTCTATGTTAAAGGACAGGAAAAAATGGGAGAGAAAAATCATATAAAAACTTTTCAGTGCCAGGTTAAAATGGCCTGCAGTGATGGGAGCAAAGAGCACAGAGAAGTTAAAGAGATGAGCATTAAAAAGAAGCCAAGTACTTACACTCAAGACTATAAAAACAATGCCTTGAGGGTGTCTCAAAAGTCAACAAGTTCCCGCCCTTTACCAACTCAAGGGTGAGGCAAGAGACTTTGCTTTGAGAAGTGTACCCCAGGGTCAAAGGGAAAAATGTCTTTCAGAGTCCAGTCATCTAGGATTCAACCACCTAAAAACTTGGAGATTTCAGCAGCATTTGTCCAAAGGGGTCAGGCTACTGCTCAAGCCAGTGATGTCCTCGGTGACTAGTGACTGTGGTGATGTCCGTGTGGTCCTGGATTTACAGACTTGCAGAATGCAAGAGTTGTGGGTTCATGGAAGCTTCCTCCCAGATTTCAGAGGAAGGCCTTGGAGGTGAGGCAGCATCCCCCAGAGAGGGCAGTGCGTGAAGTTGTAAAGCAGAAGCCTAGGGTGCAGTGGGGAACCCAGGAGTTTGGAGAAGCCAGGTGCATGAATCATCCACGGAGGAAAGCTGCAGGCCATGAGTGAATTTAGCCCACAGGAAAGAAGATTGAGGTTACAGCCAGCAATGATCCTCTAGGGGTGGGGTCCCCCAAGTCCTTTGGAGTTCTTGTCTTGCAGTAGTTTATCCCAGGTGGTGGACTTGGGACTACAGGATTTAACCCTCGTCCTGCTGAGTTTAGAAATTGTTTCAGTCCAACTACTCTTTATCCTCCTAATCCTCCCTTCCGAAATGGGAATATTTACCCTGTGTCATGTTTGCTGGAACTGCTTAACCCTTCGGTTCTCACGGGAGCTTGCAGTTGAGAGTTTGCCTTTCATCTCAGAGACTTTGGGCTTGGACTTAACAGTGCTGGAGCTGTTAAGACTTTGGCAACTCTTGGAAGACTAAATGCATTTTGACTAGGATGGTAAACAAGAATCTTTTGGGTACTTGGGAGAAGGAATGTTGTGGTTTGGATCTGTGTCACCCTAAAAGCCTCATGTACCTATAGATACTGTATGTATACTGGTAGAAGGTGTAGCCTGGCTGGAAAGAATAGATGCTTTTGACCTAAAGAGGTGTGTGCTGGTTCCACCCTTCCTTTGAGACATGGCTATGTTCTGCCACCCTATGAGGACCTCTCTCTGGGGCTCTGGACCAGCTCCATCCCTGCCATGTGATTCCACCATATTCCAGTTGCCCACCTGTGAATGTCCCGTGACCTTCTGACACTGTGAGCTAAAATAAACCCTTTGACTGCCTAATTTGTGCATGTCAGGTATTGAGTAGTAGAAATGAGAAAGTAACAAAAACAGTCCATTTAATCTTAAATGCACGTACTGTATCTGTGAAGTAGAGCTGGTAAATGTCAATTAGTTTGTGGCTTTAGTTTTTCATTGTGAAGACCAAAATCAACATGTCTCAACTTTTCAACATGAAGACTTAAAAAATTGCCATTCTAAAATAGCATCAACACAGCAAATACTATTTGAACACACTATACTGATACATGATAAATATATTTTACTGTATTCAGTTTGATGTGTTGCTAATGAAATCACTTACAATATTTATTCTGAAGCTACCATAAAGTTTTTAGGCCCTTCCTTACATTGAGTAGTGATAATTTTTAAGGAAAATAAGTTGGATTAAAACCTATGGATCATTTTATAATATGGTAAATAATTATTTTAAAGACATAAAAGGTTTAACTTTATTATTTATATTAAAGTTTTAAAATAATCTCTCTTTAGTGGTTTAAACAGTTGCATGGCCATAAATGAAAGAATCAAATAATTTCAAATCATCCGCTATTATTTAGGCAAAAATTCTGTGTCAATACTTTTAATGTTATTTACACCAACTTCTAACAAAAGACACTTATAGCAAAATACAACCACTCTGCTTCATGAGCAGCACTCTGGATCACAGCAAACTCAGTTTATATCCCACCATAAAGTGAACTCATGAGTTCATCTTGTGGTGAATCATTGAGAATATCTACAAATCCAATATCCATCATTATCTCCCAAAATAACCAATGTAATGTTTGAGCCTGAAAGAAATGGAGAATACTGAGCCTACTGCACTGCCTTGAGTTGCACTCATAATTTGAGAGAAGCAAATAGACCCTGGGTGTTGCCCAGTGGAGAGAAATACATTTTATCTTGGTAAAGCTAGGGAGTTTTTCCTGGTAATTGAAGAAGATGACTCAGTAAAAGTTCATTTTTTCACTCAAGTGAAACATCTAGAAGATTATGGCTTTTGAAGGCCACTTGCAGAAAGTCCAGTCACTGGAATACTGTCCTTCATCTGGGATCCAAGACCCCTACATCTTCTTCAGCCTACTCTGTGAACAACCTCTCAGCCCAGTGATTGTTGGCCAGTCCCAGTGCTCACTTTCATCCCCAGAAATCTACTTTTATTGAGTTCTTCATATTTTCTAGATATTAGTTCTTTGTCTGAGCTCTTCTCTAACCCCCATTTTGTAGGCTGTCTGTTCATTTCATTACTTTCTTTGTCGCGCAAAAGCTTTTCAATTTGATGTAATTCCATTTGTTGATTCTTAGTGTTATTCTTGTGCAATGGAATTCTGCTCAGAAAGTTCTTGTTTATGTCAGAGTTGCTTTGTGCTGTATCTTGGTATCTAAGACTGTGGTGTCTCTTGCTTTGCTCTTGTTGCTTAGAATTGCTTTGGATATTTTGGGTCTTTTCTGGTTTCGTCTACATTTTTATGATTTTTCTAGGTCAATAAAGAATGTTATTGATATTTGGATTAGAATTGAATTAAGCTTATACATTATTTTTTGGTGGTATGGCCATTTGGACAATAATGATTGTGCATATTCATGTGTGTCCATTTAAGAGACTATGTCAAGCTTATGCATGTAATAAATAGCCAGGGTAGAGCTCTCTGGTGTGTGTGATTCACTTGTTAGGTAGCAAATGACAGAAAAACCTCCACTCTGGATGTAGGTGGTCCAACTGGCTTGACCTCAAAAAAAAGGATGGAAGAACACAGATTATTACGTCATCTTTTCCTGGGCGCGGGGCTCTTTCCTTTGCAGTGTCTACAGATATTGGCTTGGTCCAGTCTTCACATTGCACATCTCCATTGCAGGTTTGCTCCAGTTTTCAGGTCTTTGCCCTTGCTTTGGGACAACTGTCCACAGCATGGGCTCACATTGGCTGTCACACAGCCTCAGACTAGTGCTCTTCTCTCTCATGTCTGCGCAACCACTGGACTCTACAACTCTCAAAAGTGCATGTGGCCATTTTGGACTCTTCCTCTGTCTGTGTCTCAGACTTGTAAGCCCTCTGAATATGTTCCCTTTTATTTGTCTATAATTTCTATTAATCTGCCTAAGAATCCTAACCAATACACCAAGATTAAAGGTATCTTTTTCCTAGTGTTCTCTTTAATCTCTTCTTTCAGAGTACTATCATTTTCACAGTAAAAGTTTTTCATTTCTTTACATAGACTAATTCCTGGGTATTTCGCTGGAGGGTACTGTAAACAGGGTTGTTTTTCTCAGGGAATTCCTTCTTGGATGTTGGAATGTTATTGATTTTGTATCCTGCCCCATTCACTGAATTTGTTCATTAGTTCTAAAAGTCTTTAGAAGGAGCTGTTTGTTCTATGTAGGTAAGGGATTGTGTCATCTGCAAATTAGAATAGTTTGAGTTCTTTCTTTCTTGTACATACGTCCTTTGTTATTCTCTCTTGCCCAATTGCTCTGGCTAAATGGTTGAATACTATTGTGACCACTGAAGGGATTATGTCAATTTGAAGGAGTCAGGAACCTCACCGGGATTAGGGTTTGGGAACCACTCCTAGATTGGGAGTCAAGAACCTGTCTGGATTAGAGTGTGAGTGATTTGTGGACTGGCCAATGAGAGAATAGCACCCACATCTGTGGGAGGGCCAACTGGTATAAAAGGAAGGAAGAGGGAAGATTGTTACAGCTTCTTCCTCTGGGAAAGCTCTTGTTTCTCAATTGTCTATGGACACCAACTTGCAACACACTGCAGATCTTCAGCACAGATTTGCTCCAGTCTCGACTTGAGTCTGTCTGCCCGTCGCTGCTCTTCAGTCGCCAATCTTAAGGCTTCGGTCATCGCCCAAGATCTACTTCACGGCTGAGCAGCCATCTTGGACTATCTCTATCCCTGGATTTGTAAGCCTTCCTAATAGATCCTTTTGATATAATATCTATAAATTTTGTCTTTGAAAGAACCCAAAGTAATACAACTATGTTAAGTAGTTTCTGATTTTAGTAAAAATTCAATAAATTTTCCCTCATTTAGTGCTACATTAGTAGAGTTTCGACATAAACAGCTTTATCAGTTTGAGAGGTAAGGTGTTTCTATGCCTATGTTTTTAAAATCACAAATAAACATTGAATTTTCTGAGAGAGCTTTTCTGTGTCTATTGAGATGATCATGGGATTTTTGTCATTTCTGTTTGTGTGATGTATTATGTTTATTCATTTGTATTTGTTGATTCATTTCTGCCTTTCCAAGATAAAGCCAACTTGGTCATGATATTTTTGATGACTTGCTGCATTCTACTTGCAGGTATCCTGTAGGGGATTTTTGCATGCATATTCATTAAGGAAATTGGGCTTTATTTTTTTTGTTGTTATTAAGTTTTGGTATCAGGGCATACTAGTTTGCGTGAATGAATTTTGCAGTGTTTCTTTCCTTTTGTTTTTATGGAAAAGTTTGAAACATTGGCCTTACATCTTTCCTGAAATTGTGGTAAAATTGTGAAGTGAATTCAATGAGTCCTGAGGTTTTCTCTCCCCATTTATAGAGTTTTTAAAAAATTACTATTTATATTTCATTACTAGCTATTTGTATATTCAAGATTTTTTATATTTTCTTTGTTTAATATTGGTTATTTACATGTGCCTTGGAGTTTATTCATTCTTTTCAAGGTTCTTAGATCTTGGACTATAAGTTTTCAACAAATTTCTTATAGTTTTGTGGATTTCAATGGTGTCCGTTGTGATTTTAACTTTTTCATTTCTGTTGGACTGAGATGGATGTTTTCTTTCCTTGAATTTGTTATTTTGGTTAGGGATTTTTCAGTCTTGTTTATTTTTTCAAAGAGTCAACTCATTGATTTATTGATCTTCTGTTTCAATTTTATTAATTTTTCTCTTATACCACTTTTGAATTTGGATTATTCTTGTTTTTCTAACCTGTTGAGGTAAATCAGTAGGTTATTTATTTGCAATTACTCTGTTCTTTAAAGTGTGCATTCATAGTTATTAAAATTTCTCTTAGAATTTATTTCATTTTTCCCCATAAATTTTGTCATATTGTCCTTCCATTGTCATTTGATTCCAGGAACTTTTACATTTCTTTCTCTTTTCTCTGCTCCATTGATTATTCAATGATGCCTTATTTAATCACATTTCTTTGCCTAGTTTCTGTGGTTTCTTTTGCTGTTGAATTTTAGTTTCACCTCATTATGATTGGGTAGTATATAGGAGAACATTTTTGATTATTTCTTATGTCCCACAATATTGGCTACTTTGGAAAAAGTTGAATGTACTAAAAAGAAAAAAGTATATTCTATTAATATTGAAAGAAAACTCTGCAGATATTGATTAAATCTGTCTGTTTTATGGTGTGGTCTAGGTCTAATTTTCTAAGTTTTTGCTGATTGACCTATTTGTGAGAACAGGTTATTGAATTCCCTAAATGTGATTTTATTAGTTTAATCTGTCTTCTTATGTCTAGTAGTTTTTTTAAAAAATGAAATTGGGTGCACCAACATTAGGTGAATACATATTTAAATTATTATCTCTTCCTGTTGAGTTGCTTTCTTTACCAGTACGTAGTGGGCATTTTTGTCTCTGTTAAGTTTTGGCTTGATGTTTGCTGTGTCTATAAATAGGAAAAGGGGAGCAAACATCCCTTAAACACTCTCAAATATGAGGGAGATGGCCAGGTAAAGAGCACAACACCTTGTGAGGCACTTACAGGCTTGTTTTTAAGAAGGCCTGGCCCAACGGGCATGCACCACCACACCTGGCTTATGTGGTATCAGGGAATCACACCAGGGCCTTGTGCTTTGCAGGCAAGAGCTATAACCTCTTTGCACTGAGGCATTCCCTCAGTATGCTTTCTTATTCTTCTGTTGCTTTTTTGCTTAGGGTTGCTGATCAGTAGTGTAAGAAGTTTCTACTGAGGATTTTGTTAGATTGATGAGGCTCTAGCACTTCATGTCTCTACACAAGCATACTTAAACTTCATGAACATAGTGAACCAAGACTATAAAATTTACCAGTCAGAAGCTGACTTCTGACTTTTAGCTAGGAAATTGTCATTCTACCCACCAACTGTGCTTTCTTGTCTTGCTGCAGAATGTCTTATTTTTCCTCTTTTGCCATTCCTGATGGAATTCTAAACTACTTGCAGTTTGGTACTGCTCAGTTCATGAGCCTCTGAATTCTTAAATAAGCTCTTGAGTATTTTAATCGTTTAGATTTATTTTTAATACTTTCTTGAGTCTTTTTCTAAGTTATTATTTAAACTTCAAATGGATAAGTTTTCCTCCTTACATCGCTTTCCAGCCTAGCTTAGAAGCCTCTTGTGTATGGTCCTTAGGTCTTGCTTTCTTTCTATCTTTTGTATCTATTTTATAAAAAACTCAAATTGGAGTTGTGTGTTAATTGGTCTGTATTTTCTATTACGTCATGTTTTATTCTCCTTTGCAGTTACATTCTTGGGGTATCGGTTGGCTTGGCATGTTCTGAGCAAACGCATTTCACCTAAGGTTCCCTAAAGATGCAACACAGCACATTTGACCGTACAGGTTGAAGCATTCTGCAAGAGGATGATGGTCTTAGCTCTTGCTTTCTGCATGTGTGGAGTATTAGAATGACGTCAGCTCCTAGGCCGGTGCATGTGCTCATAAATGGCTTTGCCTGAAGAGTCTCAGGAGGAATCCCTAAAGGTGTGGAGATCTGTGATGCATGCTGAGGTTCCCACAGGTAGGGAGCAGAATGAGAGATACTAGCTTCTTTGCTTTAGTAGGCTTAGACAGCACCAGAAGATGCTCACTATCTCTGCAGTCACTCCAGCAGCCAGTGCTTGTGTGCTCTGTCGCCACTGTGGATGAGGGGCGCATGGACTTGTTTCATGTTTCTAAGGAACACAGCAAGTTCATGTCTTGGCTCTCAGATCGGACAGTGGGAAGTCTGTGGAATTCCTGACTGTCTTAGTTACTTTTTTGTTGTAGTAACAGAATACCTGGCACTCGCAAATTAGGGGAGGAAAAGTTTCCATTTTTTGCTCACAGTGTCAGAGGGTCACAGGCCATTCATGGGTGGCCGACAATAGGGGAAGTACCTGGCAGAGGTGGAAGTGGAGGTGGGTCCTCACAGCATTGCAAATAACAAGCCAAGCTAAGTCCTCAAAGGAAGAAAGAAAAGAAGGAAAGAATTAGCATGCATCTTTCCAGGTCCCGTCCCAGTGATCTGTCTGTCCCTCCTGGATCTAGCCTCAGTGTTTTGCTTCTTCGAGGTTTAAGCTCCCAGGACACACCTGTAATCTGATCCACACGTCTGTAATCTATAATCTGCCACACATCTGTCTTCTGCCACAGGCCCATAATCCACTCCTCCAGACCAGCCCCCATCTAGCAGCACATGGTTCCATAGTAATCCATAATATCCAAATACATAAGAATTTTGGGGAACATTCCACATCCAAGCTACTGAGAATTCACCTCTCCATTATGATTCTGAGTTTTGTTCCCATGTACCTAAGATATTTCTGTCCATTATTTGTTGAGATGTCTTATCAAGCTATCTAAGCTGGCCACAGGTCAACTGCTCTAGATGTGGACATATATGTGTTTTACAGCTCTAGTAGTACTGTATTTAAAGTATTTGATGTTGAATTAATTATTGGATATCTTTTTCATCAATATATAAAATTTCAGTATCATAATTTTTCAAAGAAAAAAGAAAGAGCTAGTAGATTAGCTAGATATAATTTCAACCATACAAAAATTCTAAATGACTTTGAGAAAGATCTTACATTTTTTATGGCCTACTCTGTGAGCAGTTTCCTTTGATGATGATCATCAGCTATTTTAAAAAATCAGGAGGGAGGTAGCCCTTTGTGAGCACAAATTTAGTGTAAAAATTGTGCTTACAAAAGCACGATGTTTGAGAAGTTTAATATAAAATTAGCACTTAAATATTTCTCTAGGGGGGAGGGCAAATCCAAGATAGTGATGGTGAAATGTCATGTTGTATGTGGCTCTACATGATCGTGTCCTGGGCTGACCAAAACATTAGGGGAAAAGCTGCAAGATTGCCGGTGTGTGAGTACATGTTCCCAGCCAAGGAGAGAGAGATTGGGGGCCTGCGAGCAGCCTGCAGCTGTGCAAGGCAGGAGCGCTGTGCCTGCTGGTAGACTGCAGAGGTGGGGGGTGCCTGTAGCATGGTTGGTGATCTATAGGAAGCCAGTGAATTTTGGGGGCTGTGTGCCCCAGTAGCATCCCTCAGCCAAGGTGGCCAGGCCTCTGATTCATCCCAGCTGTGGAGTGGAAATAGGGAAAGGTTCTTGGAGCTTAGGGACTGTGGACTAAGGACGAGCTCAGGAAGTTGCAGTGGTGGAGTTACAGGGCAGGAATCACAGTCAGCATGTCCTGGCAAGTGCAAAGAGGAGAACTGGATCACCTGCACTGCCTGGGAGCCACTGGAACTGGCCAGGAGCAGAGCCCCTGAACACGCAACTAGAAGCGCCCTTGGACCTCTGGTTTGGGTGAACTCTGAGTCATCCTGGAGGCAGATTAGAGATGACGAGAGGCCTGTCTGATGGAGATACAGACGATGGGCTCCAGGGCCTCGGAAGTCAAGAACTCCCAAGCAAAAAACACAGGGAGGTAACTGTTTTTTTCTTTTCTTCTTTGTTTTTAGCTATTCTTCCCCTCTTTTTGGACTTTGGCCTCACTTCAACACTTTTCTGTGGGGATGATGAATTTGTATTTTTTCTGCAATTTATTTGGGTTTTATTTGGTCCCTTTTTCTCTTCTTCCCTTCCATATCCCTCTATTATTTGTTAGTTTCTGAATTTCTCCCTGTATTAACTTTTTGTGCTCTTTTTGAGTATCTTCCTAGGACTGGGGATGTAGCTCATGGGTCATATACTTGCCTTGCATGCACACGATGCTGGGTTCAATTCTCAACACCACAAAAATAAATGAACAAATGCATCAATAATAAGAATATATAAAAAGAAGTAAATTATATAAATTTTAAAGATATGCTCTCTCTACTTCATTCATAACTCTCCCAGAATTTGTCTTACTTTTGTTTATAGTGCTTTTGTTTACCCGTTTTCCTCTGATGAGGGTTGGAATTCTGTCAGGCAGAGATCCTTACAGCATGGTGGAGCAGAGACAGACAGGGAGGAAGGGCAGAACCAGCGCACGCCCCTCCAGGTTAAGCCCTAACTCCAGCCAGGCCCCGCCCCCAACCATAGTAACATGAGGCTTTTGGGAGGCACTCCAGATCCAAACCACAACAGAGGGCCTGAGGAGGATTCATGTGCACTATTTCAAGGGCGACTGGCTCAAGGACTGTAGAGACCTCCGAATGGGTTGACACTTTTGAACCTCACTGGGAATGAATTGGAACACGAACTTTAGCAATTTAACAAGCAAAAATTTATTTTATTTTTCCCACAAATTATTCTTTTTATTAGTGTGTATTTGTGACACGTAGTAATTGCATTCAGAGGGAGAAACGGCACATATCCATGTCACATTTTGATCACTTTTACTTTCTTCTCCCTTTTCACCCTCTGGCCCCAACCCACACATTTCCTTTTCTTCTCCCCAAAATCTATGTCCTTGTTTCTCACCATCAGTTTTCTGTCTCGCTCTTTTACTTTCTCATATTACAGAAATTTAACCTCCATATCTGATTCATTTTGCTAAGCAAATGGTCTCAAGGGTACATCCATTTTCCTACAAATGATCCAAATTTATCTTTCTTTATGTCAGAATGGTATCCCATTGTCTCTGTATACACCATATTTTATTTGTCCATTTATCAGTATGGTAGGCATATTGGCAGCTTCCAATATGTAGCTACTATGAGTTTTGCTGCTATAAATATGGGCGTGCCCAATGTCATTCTCATATGATATCTTTATTTAACTCTTTTACTCAGAAGAGGTATAGCTGGATCAAAAGGAATATTTATTATCAGTTATTTTGATAACTATCCATACTGCTTTTTGTAATGGTTGTACCAGTTTACAGTCTCCCCAACGATGTACAGATATTCCGTTTTAACCACAGCTTTGATAGCATTTATTGTTTTTTGAATTCTTGATAATAGCTAGTCTTACTGGAATAAGGTAGAACATCAATGTTGAATCAACAGAATTTTATATAGTACATTAGAATTTATAAAATGACTCTAAGGGTGTTATCATCCTTGACTGATCCATTATATAAACCAACATTCATTTATCTATTTATGGAGAAATGGGGAAGGAACCTTCTTTCTATATATTCAGATCCCTAACAACTTAGAGATGAAGGAACATGAAAAAAGTGCACATTCACTGTAAAAATGTTTATGATGATAGTAGCCTGAAGGAGAGAGTAATGAAATGTGTTTTAGATCATGAATTTCAGAAAGTTCCGTGAGTTGAGTCTTGCGGGGTGAATAGGAGTTTGCCTGGTAGAAATGGGTAAGATGTGTGTGTGGGAATTTCTCGCAGAGCAGCTTGCAAAAAAGCACAGGTTTAAGAGGTCTGCATGGGGGTGGGAAGTTCTGTGGGTCATGAGTTCAGAAGATGAGGCACAGGTGGGCTACAGAGGAAGAACTGATTACTGCGGTTATTCAGTAACTCCTTAACATAGGTTTGTGAAGGAGTAGAAAAGCTTAGAGATCAGGATGTGGAGGAAAGACTAGGGTCCTGTCACCTTCTGAACAGTTCACATTATTGATGGAATGTTGGGACTTGTGTCTTCTCACAAAGAGCCAGAACATCTGAGGGTTCTTGTGTGGAGGCCGTGGAGGTGGTGTGTGAGAGGCTGAGGGACCAGACAGGCTTTACCTGGACTGGCCTGCCATTTCACAGCAGCTTTCTGTTGCATTGTCGGCAGGAAGGAGACCCAGGAACACGGTGATAGGAACCTTTGTCTGTAGCATGATGGGAAAGTGCATGGGTGGCGGCATCAACACCAGAAGCTTGAGAGTGCTTTGCTGCCTCAGTCCTTGCTTCTGCTCACTGGATAGCTTTACCGCTGGACCTTGCCTCTCAGGCTGATGGGTCTCTTGGCCCACCTGACCAGGTCCTCCACAAAATGCACCAGGAGCATAGAACTACAGTGCCTTTGGGGGAAGTATATAATGATACCTCGTCACATAAATTTTTTACTAATGTCTGATGGCAATTCTTGATATGGTCTATTTTCCATTCTGTGCTGGTACTTGGTCAAGGGTGACTCTTACGACTAGGGCCCTCCGGCATCCTTCCTCTTGAAGGCTAGGAACAGGACAAATGAACCACTGAGTAGTTTGAGACACCCACAGGTGGAGGAAAATGCCATAAAACCAACTCCTTCCCACACTTCGGGTTGGCCCTTTCGTTGAGTGTTAAGCTCATAGACATCGGTCTTCATGATTTACGTGCATCTCTGGCCACTAGTGACACACACCATGCCCAGGGATCCAGAGCAATTTAGAAGAGTCTAAATATTCTTCCTCGAAGGCAGCAGTGTCTTTTGTCCTAATATTCCATGCTCTGCCAGTGAGTCTGTGGTGTGGAAAAGGAGATAAGATCAAAACTTGCCTGTTTTAATTCCTGCACTCTTTACTCAGAGTCTTTATTTTTTTGCAGTGCTGCATGGTTTCGGTTAGGCTTAGGATTAAATCCAGCACCTGAAGCCCAGAAGGAGGAACAGTCAGCCCCATAGAGTCCCTTCACAACGAAGGGACCTGTCTCTTCATCATGTGCTGCAGGGCTCCTGTCACCTCCTTGTTCCGAAGGGTGTAGATGATGGGGTTGAGCATGGGTGTGATGACTGTGTAGAAGAGACTGAGGATGCGGTCTGTGGTGACAGAGGAGCCTGCCCGGGGCCGGATGTAGGTGATGCTGGCTGTCCCAAAAAAGAGGAAGACCACCAGCAGGTGGGAGGAACAGGTAGAGAAGACCTTGTGGCGGCTCTGGGTGGAAGCCATTGCCAGGATGGCACCCAGGATGCGGACGTAAGAGGTGACAATCAGTGAGAAGGGGATCATGATGAAGACCACAGTGGCTGTCACCACAGAGATTTCGCTCCTGTGCTTTCCAGCGCTTGCCAGCCTCAGTACTGGCAGGATGTCACAGAGGAAGTGTGGGACGATTGGGCGTTCAGGGAAAGGCAGAGTGAAGATGAGTGATGAATGAGTGGTGGCTGTAATGATGCCCAGGAGCCAGGAGGTGGCCACCATGGCCATGCAGGTTCTCTGGCTCATGAGGGTAGAGTAGTGCAAGGGCCGGCAGATGGCCGCATAGCGGTCATAGGCCATGGCTGTCAGCAGGCAGCACTCTGAGATGCCCAGGACAATGAAGATGTACATCTGGGCTGCACAGCCCTGGAAGGAGATGGCTCCGAGGCTTGGGGAGGCCAGATCAGCCAAGGTTCTGGGCACAATGTCTGTAGTGTAGAGGAGCTCCACCACAGAAAGGTGGCGCAGAAAAAAGTACATGGGAGAATGAAGCATTGGGCTGGATTTTGTGAGGACAATGATCAGGAAGTTACCCAGTAAGGTGACCAGGTAGACCAGAAGTACTATGCAGAAAAGAGGACCCTGTAGGGACCTGAGGTCAGAGAATCCCAGGAGGAAGAATTCAGGTAGAGTAGTAGAGTTTTCTTCAGTCATGTCTTGAAGCCAGAAGCTACAGCACAGTTGAGAAAAAGAAATTATTTAGGAACAACAAATATTTCTATTTTCATAAAGAACTGTCCACAATTTCTCTCAAAATTCAGTGAGAGTTAGTATCTTTTTGTTATGGATGAGTCTTGGATCTCAGAGAGATAAACGGCTTGCTTGAGCTAGTATTGAAGAAATGATGTGCCTGGGACTTGAATTTAGGTCTCCTGACTCCAGATTTAAGCATTTCCCACTGTTCTCCATCTTCTGGTCCTGGGTCTGAGGCCTAAACCCCATGTGGAGAGATCTCTGTACTCTTGGGTCTTTCTACAGAATAACAAAGTTCATGGCCTTGACCCTTTGTTCTCTCCAGATTGAAACTGGAGCCCAACCACATCTCATTGCATCAGGGACTGTCCCTGGCTGATGTCTAGCGACCACCATGGTAAGCAGAGAATTTAGAACATCATGCAGCGATATGACTGTCTGTGATGAGACTGCCCAGTTGCATCATAATTCCTTTTCTTGCCCTCTTGCCTGGGCCCCTGTGAGGGAATATGTCAGCTGTGCTGTTTCAGAACACCATTCTCTCTCATTCTACTAAAATCCCACGCATCCTTCAAGACTCAGCTTGAATTCTACCACCTCCTCATAGCTGATAGTGTTTTTCACGCTCAGAGATAATTATCCATGGCATTTTGGGGTTCAAAGTGACCTTTAGGGTCACGTCACAGATTTCCTTGTGACAATGCTCAGTTCTTATCTACGGCACAGTGACGCTCACTGATACCTAATGGAGTTCCCTCCGGTAGCTTTGACTTCTTCTATCTGCTGAAAAAACTTCACCCTATTGGTCTTGGCTAAATGTGTATAGTTCATAGAATTTCTAATGCATTTTACACCAGAGAAGAAGTCACCTTTGTGCCTAGTGTTGTGAGACACTGTGCTTCTTAGCATAAAATCTCCACTGTAGGTTCCTGCAGGACAAGTTGGAGGGTGGGAGCAGAATTGCCTGTTTTGGCGACTGTTAATGCTTTCCAAGTTTCTGGTACCTTCCAGGATGAAGAATTGAACATTTATTAAATTATGTGACCTTTACAATCACACTAGAACATAGAAGTGTTTCTTTTCTCCACTGTACAGGCCAGGTAAAGGAAGCTCAGACAATGTAAATAACTTTCTCTGAGTCACACACATAGTAATTAATGGCTTGGGCTCATATCCAGGTCTGTTTACCTCTAGAGTCTGTACCTTCATCACTAAATTATCAAGTGTCGTAGATATTAATATGATCAGAGAACAACTGGCGTGGCCTTGGGCATGTCAAGCATTGTCTAAGTGTTTTTATGAATAGGTGAACAAATCCCGATTATAAAGACAGGGGAGCGGATAAACAGGAAGATGAAACAATTTGCCTAAAGACAGGAAACAAGCAAAAACAGAGAACAGGGCCCCAGGCTTCCAGGGGTTCTGGGTCCTTAGGTCTTCCCAGCTTTCGTCGCCCACATCTCATTGACCGCACACGTGAGGTTCGTGAAGCACTCTAGTTAATTTCCCCACCTGCAATTGACCAGCACTTCCGGTACCCTGGAATGTAAGCTGCTGCATGTTTTCCATATGGATAGCCAATGATGACTTGCTGCTGTACCCCTCACTACACAATTTCTGTGTATATAATGTCAATTAGCATGGACGTTAATGTGGGGCTTGCCATGTTGTACCTGTTTTTTTTTTAAATTCCTTTATAAACACAGGAGCGGCATCTTGTCTTTCTCCTCTGAGTAAGGCTGGGCGTCCTCTGGATCCTGTGTGTCCCCACCAAGGCCTCTTCTGCGCAGTCGCCTCGCCTCTGCCACACTGTGAGCACTTGTCACTCGGTCCGCACATTACTTCCTGTCTGCAGATGTCGTCCATGGTGAGAGACGAGCTTCCACTGAATTCACTGCTTTCCCCCGGCATCTCAGCTCCCTACTTCCCTTTTCCCACGTTGACTTTGTTCATTTCCCTCTTCAACTTCTCTTCACAAAGTTAGATAAAAGCTTTACAGAGACACTGGTCCTGAGACTGTTGTGATTCTTTTCAAAGCTTTTCCAGAGGAACAGAGAAGACAGAGTGACTGTGCTGCCTGCAGGGAAGTAAGTTTCTTCTTGTCTTGATGGTAATGGGGATTAAACTCGGGGCTTTCTGGTATGTTGACTTTATTTCTTTTGGGAACATGCCCACTAGGGCAGTAGCTGGATCAGAGTTCTTAATAACCAAATCCTGGAAACAACTTACCTGCCCATCCATACAATGGTTTAAGAAGATATGGTACCGATACACAATGGAATATACTATGCAGACATAAAGAAAGACAGATGTGAAATGTTTGAATGAAGTGGGGCCACCTAGAGTCAATAATGCTCAGTGAAGTGGATCAACCACAAAAGACTGACCGTAGATGGGTGTCCCTCTTATGAAATACACAAAAATAATAACATAAAAAGTCCCCAACATGAATGGCGGGGTAGAAAGAGAGGCAGTGGTTAGATGAGAAAGGAATGAACTTCTGAAAAAGGGTGGACGTAGACGCTCACCGATGCCCCAAATGCCGTGCTTCTAATGTGTTACAGAGTTTGGAATTCATGTATTTACAAAAAAGTTGAATTTTATGTCATGTGAATTTTTTACCAGAATAAAATAAAAAAATGAAGTTATATAAATTTAAAAATTTTTATAGTCTGTAGTTTTAAGGAAAAAATGTTTCTACTTTAACTTACTAAACATTTATTTCTTAAAGAAGATATTCTAAATGTTGTTGAAAAGATTAACAGGACTCACATGGTTTCAATAAGATTAATTACATTTTTTTAAAGAAGAATTTAATACAGTTACATTTTATTCAGAAATGATGGTATAACCCACTGTCATTATTGCACATTATACGCATGCATTGAATTGTCAGGCCATATCCCTAATTATATATCATTATCATGTATCAATTTAGAAATAGAAAAATGATAGTGTAATAAAAATATTTCCAGGTGAAAAATAAACTCAGGGCTCTCACACTGAGCTACATCTTCATTCCATTCATTTATTTATTTTGTTTGTTTATTTTGAGCCAGGGTCTCTGTACATCTCTAAGTTGCCCAGTGTAGACTTGAATTTTTGATCTTCGTACCTCAGTTTCTCTGGTCTTACAGGCATGTGACATTAGTTCTAGCTGGTATTTTAAAAATTATTTATTTCCAACATAAAATATCTTTTTGTATGTATAGTAAACATACATATATTTATCATATAATTGACCATTATCACTCTTGCATGTAAGTTTTAAAAGTTGTAATTGTTCACGTACATTGTGTGTAAATGTTGCTGGGCTGCGCCGTGACTGTTCCGAGCCCTAGCACAGGGTGCGCTGGTGAAGCGGGCGTCCTCTGTCCTCCCGGCCCCTCCCCAGCCCCGCTTCCCCTTCTCTTCCTGAAGTGTTGCTTTACTTTCCGAATCTCATTTCTAGTTATGCTGACAATATGTAAGAATTACCATTTTAACGTATATGGCTCAGCGGTGTGAGTTACACTCACATTACTGTGCAACAGATCTCTGGAACTTTGTCTTGCAAAACTGCAACACTGCAGCCTGCCCTCTTACCCTCCCCCCATTTCTGCTTACCTGTAGCTCTTTCAAAGCAGAGAAGCCACCTTTGTACTCTCAGTAGGCCTCAGGGAGGCAGGCAGGTGGGTGAGCTGACCAACTAACGGGCATGTGGATGGAGTGACAGGGAACCTGGAGTTAACTGGGGGAGGTGCGGCTGGCTGCGTGACTGGCTGGCCCTGAAGGCAGGCCGGGAGGACCTGCGAGAGTGCGCAGAATGCAGCAGTTCCTGAGGGTTAGGCTTGAGGACATTCCCCATGGATGCAGGGAGGGCTGGGAGCAGGCCAGACTCCTCACCATTGCTCTGTCCTTCTATTTTGTTTTTCTAAGATATGAATGGGAGCAGTGTATAGGGCCACTGTGTTTGTGTGTTTCTGTGTGTCAGGGGTATGGGGCAGCGAGGAGGATGCACGCATCTCTGCCTCTGGGCTCTGAGTTGGTGGCCGTTAATAGAAACCCAAGAGACACCGACTGTAAGTCGTATGGGGGCTGTTATGATCATCTCATGGACATACTGTATCCCTACCTACAGATTGGCTGTGCTACCCACCATCTCCCTGCAAACACTCCATCTTACTAGACGTGCTGCGAATGCACATATCACACGATCACCACTCTGACCACACCCGTGCCTCCCCTGTCCACCTTCCAAGGCTTACACGGGCTGTGTGTGTACGCACTTGCCTCGCGTTATTATGTGTCGTATTAGCTGGCAGACATTGTTTATCATTCCCTATCTTTTTACTAGCCCTCTTTCCTGTCCATTCCAGCCACTGGGTCATACCTCTGCAAATGAAATAGCAGCGACATGGGACTGCTTTCTCCCCTGTCCAGGCACACCTGGCTTCCTGTGCAGAGAGGTTCTAAGGCTCTGATCTGCCCACGGCCGTTCTTCCCTTCTTGCTGCTCATAGGGTCTGTGTGGCCTTTCCAGGGAGAAGGAACCAGGGTTCTGAGGATTCAAAGGCTAAGGCCGCACAGTGCCGTTTGGGCACTTACCTGAGGGGCAGGAGGAATGGACGGGTGAACACACTCAGCCAAGGCAAGCCATGCTGGACAGGGCTGAGGCTCTGCTCCTCCCTGCGGCTTCCCTGGAAGTCTCAGCTCTGTGTTGCCCGTGGTAGTTCTCCAGCTGGTATAGTGCCTCTGTCCTGTGGGGACTGGGGTGGCCCTGACTCTTGGGGTTTCTGTAGGTGACGCTGAGTTGAGGTAGCGTCATGGGTCAGGTAATTTTGTCTGAGTCCCTAGCGTCACCTGCGTCCTGCCTCCACTCCTTAGGCTCACCTGTTGTGGCCTGCCTGTGTCCTTCTTTCTTTCCTTGTGCCTGGTTCCCTTTCCTGGATAACGATTGTTTCCCCATCATGCAAGGTCTTCTACCCCATGTCTAGACCCTTCCTTGGGAAATTCGTTACTGTGCACGGACCCTCAGCTCTCTGTTAAATGTAGGTGCTTTGGGTAGATTCCTGATGGTAATAGCAGCGAAGTGTGGCATGCGGCTTAGTCCCTTTGTTCTCCATGTTTGGTTTGGTTTTGGGAAGAAAATGTCCTAGCGAGGACATTGCCTGTATGGTTACCTAGTCAACCGCAAGGAGGAACAAGCTGTGTTCTGCCAACCTGTGCGTCTCTCTTGTTGTTGCAAAATACCGAGTGGGGTCTTCTCCACTTGAGTAAAGAGGAGGGTCTGGAAAGGGTGACGTGGCTGGTGGAAGGTGGTGAAAGCTGGGGGCAGCAGGAAGGCCGAAAGGGGGAGGGGAAGAATTGTAATGATGACGTGTTATATATGCGCACAGAATACCCAAGCTCAGTGTAACCACCATGTATCACTTATATATACTAATAAAAACGGGGGGAAAGAAAGTTGGAGGCAGAACAGGTGCTACCTGAGAGAGCCCATGAATTTGCCTCAGTTTCTGATGCTCTCAGATGTCGCCACTTTTTACCTCCTGTTTTCTCCCGTTGTTTCCACCACTCTGTAACTGTCAAGACCAGCACCAGCTCCCTCGTTACTAAATCTAATAGTCAATGTTAGTCTCCATTTTACCCAATTTCTCAGCACACTTGAGTTCTTTTCCTTCCTGGAATACTTTAATTTCCGTGACTTGCATCGACATATCTTCTGCTTTAGTTTCTCCTTGTATATACAATTGAGTATCTCATCTGAGATGTCTTAGAGACATCTGAAACTTATCATGTCCCAAATAGCTCTTGTTTCTCTCCCAAGCTTCTTTAACACAGTAAATGACCCACTAATATTTAGTTGTGCAGACAAAAATCTAGCTGTTCATTTTAGTTTTTTTTACTTTAATACCCAACATTCAATTTTTTTTAGCAAGTCCTATTCTGCTTCAAAAATTTAATTAACAACTCTCTTTCACCTTCTATGTGGTTAAAATTTTTTAGTTCATCAAATTGTCTCCCACCTAGACCACCCTCTAATCTTCTATACGTTTTGTGTATTATATTTTTTATTTTATTTCTTCGAGCATAAGTCAAATCACATCATTCACCCTTAGACCCTCCAGAATCTCAGCAGCCTCTCATCATAGGTACTATATAATGCAACCACTTTCCATTGATTTGTAAGACCCTGATGTTTAGGTCTATGTGTATTAATTGTGTCTCTTCTTTGAACATTTTGACATCTGAGGTCTTCTGACATTGGGATAAGTTCCCAGGGTCAGTATGTTTGTAAGTGGCACCTGCAATCGTATCTTTGCAAACAACCAAATCAAGTATACCCTTAGCTTCCTCCTGTATTGGACTCTACCACTCTGGACAAGTATTCCCCTTGCATAATCATCACAGAGCCAGGTGCCAATTAGAGACAGCCTGTGTAGTCCAGATACACACACACACACACACACACACACACACACACACACACACACAATATTCAACCTGCTTATCCTGTTTAATCTTATCTTGTGCATAATTCCACATAAAATCAACAGTAAGTCCTTTGCCCATATTTATCTCTTGATCCCTGTATATGTCACCTTTCTTGTGCTGTGATAAAGTATCTGGCTTATTCAACCTAAAGGAGAAAAGATTTATTTTGGCTCATAGTTTCAAAAGTTTCAACCCATAGTTTGTTAACTCTACTGCTGTCAGGTCTATGGCAAGGAGAATATCATGGTGGGAGGCATGGCAGAGGGGGCCCGCTTGTGTCATGGTAGCTGGAAGGCAGGGAGAAAGCAGGAGGCCCAGAGAAAGACAGAGAAGGAGGGGGAGGGTGAGGAGGCGGTAGAAGGGAGAGAGAGAGAGAGAGAGAGAGAGAGAGAGAGAGAGAGAGAGAGAGACAGCAAAAGAAAGGAAGGGGATTGGGGCACAGATGATATCTTTGAAAGGAACGATGCTGGATGCCTACTTCTTTCAACTGGACTCCACCTGCTTTGAATGTGTGTGTGTGTGTGTGTGTGTGTGTGTGTGTAGCCAAAAGTCCTTCGAGTTCTGGGCTGGAGTACGCAGTGAGCAGAGTATGATGGCCTCTAAGGTGACTTTTTATCCCAACATCCTCAGCAAAGCTTTCCCATCTGTTCCAGCATCTCTCCCCCAAAGGTAGGGCTCTCTGCCCTCTGAGGTGCTCCCACCACCACCTGAGCCATTCAGGGGGTTGGCAGTCTTCCTCCCCTCTCTGAAACTGTCTTTTGTGCCAGTTTCTTCTCAGGCACTGATTAAGAGTGTTCCCCAAATCCCTGATATGTAGCCCACCTGGCTTCTTTTACTCTGAACAGTTCAGAGTGAGGATCTTTTCAAAATGGCTCCTGCCTGTATCACTGCCTGGTATGGCCACAAAGTGCTGCTTCTTCCAAGCTAGTCGAAGCTCCTGGAGGTGTTTTCAAGGGGAAGCTTGTTTGTTTGCAATTTGTACTATCTGCAGGCTTGTTTCTGTGGGTTGGGGCTACCAGCTGCTGTCAATTCCCATGTCTCCTGGACCTGGGCTTACCGTTATCTGTGGCTGCTGGCAGCTTATGGCTCTTCCCAGGTGGCCTGGGGCAGCTTCCTGGGCTGCCATTTTCTTTGGTTTCTGATGCCTGCAAAGTCTCCAACCTTCCTGTGGCCTCCTTTCAGTTCCTAGAGCTCTCCTAGCTAAGTCAAGCAGGCAGTTTTTAACTATATCTCACGTTTTGAATGACCCTGCGAGAAACCAATGAGTAGTTCTGTTACTGGGCCGCCATCTTGCCCAGAAGTCTGGATCCCACCTCCTAATAGCCCATTAAGCTATTGTAGAAAATCATAAGTGCATGAATCCACTGATAAGACCGATGGCTCCCTGATTCAGTTATCTCTCAAGGCTCCACCTCTGAACTTTGCTGTTTTGGGGAAATGCCTTCAATATGCAAGTCTCAGGGGACACTTTGTATTTAAACCGTAACCATCCCTTTATCTCCTGAAGTATCATCTCCCCACGTGGCTCTGTAGTGTGTGACATATCCCTCTCTTTGGAAGTTGTAAGTTACAGCCTATCTTTTCAATAGCAGCTGTCTTCTGACCTGTTGCCTTTACCGTGGCCGAACAGCAATAATACAGCCTACCTTATAGCAGCCCGGCATCGCTTCCTTAGCCACTTTGTTCCACTCATACCAGTTCTCTTTCTTTCTTAAACACACTTCAGTTTCTTTGCGCATCTTGTTCTCTTTATCCTAGAGTCCCTCAAGGGTCTAGAATAAGCTCCAGCTCAAATTTGGACTCCTTGGGAAGACCTTCTCCACCTGATAAAGTGGCCTTGCACTGCCACAGATAAAGCAGCACTGTACCCCACCACAGTATTTCATACATCTCATTGCACATATCTCCATCAGAATTATATTTGCTTGCATGTTTGGGTATTTAGTGTGAGTCTCTTCCACTAGAAAGAGAGCTCTACAGAGGCAGAGACTGCTTCATGGCTGTTAATTCAGAGCTTTGGAAAGCCCTGGTATTAACACATAACCTAGAAGAGGTGCTGACCCAGACTGCAGACTGCTCATTCAGTTCTGTTCCAGCTCTCTCAAAGCCTCGTGTCTTTCATCTCATGGAGTCTTGAAAGCTAATGATTACATTTTCCAAACTCCTTTGTTGCTTTGGTTCTGCATGTGACCTGCTCTCTGCTACTATTGGGTCCTCCAGCTTTCACACGTGTAGGTGGATCTATATCTATAACTTCTATTTATTGTTTTTCCAAGAACCTTAGCTAACACAGGTGAGAAATCTAGGATCCGTTGTTTGATCTCTTTGAGTTTAAAAATCTTGAGGTCCATAAAGACAAATAGGTTTAAGTCATTTGTAGGTGAATGGATACACCTTAAGACCATCATGCTTAGTGAAGTGAATCAGACTAGAAGGTTAAATATGGCATGGTTCTTCTAATATAAGAAACCCAGAGTATAAATAAATGATAGAATCAAATAGGAAGGATGTTTGGAGTTGGGGGGATGAGGATGGAAGAGCGAAAGGTGTGGAAGGAAAGGGAATGTGAAATTGGGTTAATATATATGTGCACAGAATTCTCAACTTCAGTGTGACCATTGGGTATCACATATACATATTAACAAAAATGGGAAAATGTTGAGGATTCAGGTGTCATCACAAGATAGAGAACTGATAGTTTTTGTCTTTTAGCCATGAGACAGTTACATATATGATTAGCTATTGTTGTTTCAGATATCAGTGAGTGGTGGGTCCTGTGCATCATATTATGGGTCTAAGAAGTTAAAGGAAAGTAATTTTGACTGCTACTCATAACTGTTATTTTTGTTTAAAAAATTTCCCCATTTTATTGACATGTATAAGTGCAAAACATTACATTGATCTAGAGTATTTTGTGAACATACATATTGTGACAAATTTACAAATCCTTCCCTTCTCTCTGTCAACCCTTGCCCCTTTCCAGTTCCCAGTATTTCCCACATTAAGTTCTATAAAATAATTGTGATCTGGGTTTTTCATATTAGAGAGACCATTGGATATTTCACGTTCTGCTTCTGACTCACTTCACTGAGCAAAATGGTCTCAAGTTGCCTCCATTTACCTCCAAAACCTCCAACCTATCTGTCTTTATGGATGAGTAGTATTCCGTTGTGTATACATACCACAACTTGTGTATCCATTGGTCTGTTGGTGGGTATTTTGGTGTCTTCCACATCTTAGCTATTATTAGTTGTGCTGCTATGAACATGGGTATACATGTATTTCTGTTTATGTGTTGTTTTTAACTCTTTGGGGAATATTCCCAGGAGAGGTATCACTGGATCAAAGGGAATATTTATTTCCAGTCTTTTGAGAGACTTCCATACTGCTTTCCATAGCGGTTGTACCAGTTTACATTCCCCCCAGCAGTGCAGGAGGGTTGCTTTTCCCCCACAGCCTCACCAGCACTGATTGCTGTTTGAGTTGTTGATATAGGCCAGTCTCTTTAGAGTTAGATGGTATCTTAGTGATATTTTTATTTGTTTTTCTCTAATGGCTAAGGACGTTGACCATCTTTTCATGCATTTATTGTCCATTTGAACTTCTTTATTTGTGAATTGCCTCTTCATTTCTTTTGCCCACTTGTTAATCAGGGGCTTATATTTCTTCACTTCCCTGTATATTCTACTTATGAGCCTCCTGTCTTAGATGTTGGTGGTGAATATTTTTTTCCCCATTCTGTCGGTTCTCTTTTTACAGTGTTGAAAATTTCCTTTGTTGTGCAGAAACTTTTTAATTTGAGATGATCCCATTTATTGATAATGGGGACAATTTCTTTTGCTTTTGGTGTCTTTGCCTACACCTATGTCTTTTAGATACTTGCCTACTTTGTCTTCTAGAAAGTTCAGTGTTTCATTTTTAATGTCTAGGTCTTTGATCCACTTTGATTTGATTTTGGTACATGGTGACAAGAGTGTGTCTAGGTTCATTCTTCTGCTTGTGGATGTCCAGTTTCCCCAGCACCATTTGTTGAACAGGCTGTCTCCAGTGTATGCTTTTGGTTCCTTTATTGAAGATTAGGTAGTTGAGGGTATTTTGGTTTGGTTTGTCTCTGCATCCTCAATTCTGTTCCACCGGTCTATCTGTCTGCTTTTGTGCCAGTACCAAACTGTTTTTACAACTATTGCTTTATAGTAGAGCTTGATGTCTGGTATTGTAATGCCTCCTGTCTTGGTCTTGATACTCAAGATTGTTTTGGCTATTCTATGTCTCTTTTGGTTCCATATGAATTTAAGGATTATTGTTTCAAGTTCTTTGAAAAATTTGTTGGTATTTTGATAGGAATTACATTGAGTCTGTAGATCATTTTTGGCAGTATAATCATTTGGACTATATTTATTCTGCCTATCCATGAACAGGGGATGTCTTTCCATTTTCTGGTATCACTTATGACTTCTTTCTTTAATGTAATGTAGTTTTCATTATATAGGTTGTTCACTTCCTTGGTTAGGTATACTCATAAGGTATTTAATTTTTGTTTAGTAATTGGGAATGGGATTGTTTTTCTGAGCTCTTTCTCAGAGCATTCATTGTTAGTGTAGACAAAAGCTATTGATTTTTAGTATTGATTTTGTAGCCTGTAAGTTGGCTGAATTTGTTTATTATTTCCAAGGGTTTCATAGAGGAGTTTTTGGAGTCCTCCATGTAGATAATCACATCGTCTGCAAATAAGGAAAGTTTGACCTCTTCCTTTCTGATGCAGATTCTCTTTATTTCACTTTCCTGTCTGATTGCTACGGCAAGTGTTTCAAGTACTATGTTGTATAAAAGTGGTGAGAGTGGACAGCCTTGTTGTGTTCCTGATGTGAGTGGAAACGATTTCAGTTTCTGTCCATTTACTATGAAATTTGAAGTAGGTTTAGCATATATGGCTTCTATAAGTTTGAGGTAAGGCCCTTCTATACCTATTTTTTTCTCAGAGTTTTTATCATGGAAGGGTGTTGTATTTTACCAAAGGCTTTTTCTGCACCAATTGAGATGGTCATGTGATTTTGTTTTTGCTTTTGTTGATGTGTTGTATTACATTGATTGATTTACATATGTTGTAATAGCCTTGGATCCCAGGAATGAAGCCCACTTGATCATGGCGCATGATCTTTCTGTTGAATTCTACTTGCCAGAATCTTATTAAGGATTTTTGCATCTATATTCATTAAGGATATTGGTCTATAATTTTCCTTCCTGGTTAAGTCTTTGTCTAGCTTTGGGACTAGAGTGATGCTAACCTCTGGAAGTGAGTTTGGTATTATTCCTTCTCTTTCTACTTTATGGAATAGTTTGAGGAGGATTGGAGTTAGCTCTTCCCTGAAATACTGAAAAAATTCTGCTGTGAATCCATCTGGTCCTGGGCTTTTATTTCTAGGTAGAGCTTTTATTATTGCTTCAATTTCTGTGTGTGTGATGGGTTGTTCAAGATTTTTATATCGTCATTTAATTTTGGTATTTTGTATGTATCTAGGAAGTCAAACATTTCTTCCCAATTCTCTAATTTGTTAGAATATAGGTGTGCAAAATTATTTCTCATAATGTTCTGAATTTCTGCAGAGTCTTTTGTAATTTCACCCTTTTCATTTCTAAGTGCGTTAATCTATGTTTTTTCCTTCCTTCTCTTGGTGAGTTTAGCTAGATATTTGTCTATCTTGTTTATTCTTTCAAAGAACCAGCTCTTTGACACATTAATCTTTTTATTTTCTTTTTAATTTCAATTTCATTAATTTCAGCTCTGATCTTTACAATTTCTTCTCTTCTACTGTTTTTTTGGTTAAGTTGTTCTTGTTTCTCTAGGTCCTTAAGGTGTATCATTTACATGTTTATTTGTGACTGTTCTGTTCTACGTTTATGGCTATGAATTTTCCTCTAAGTACTGCTTTCATTGTGTCTCATAGATTCCGATATGACGTAGTTCCATCATCATTTAACTCTATGAAGTTTTTGATTTCTTCTGTGATCCACTGTTTGGTCAGTAGTAAGTTGTTAAGTCTTCCTGTATTTGTGTATTTTCTTCTGTTTCTGCTGCTGTTAAGTTCCAGTTTTATTCCACTGTGGTCTGAGAGTATACAGGGAATTATTTCTATTCCTTTGTACTTATTTAAGCATGACTTATGGCCCAGAACATGGTCTATTTTAGAAAAAGTTCTGTGTGCTGCTGAGAAGAATGTGTGTTCAGTTGATGTTGGGTGGAAACTCTGTAGACATCTGTTATGTTCAAGTTTCCTAGAGTGTCTTTGACCTGTTGTATATCTTTGTGAATTTTCTGTCTGGTTGATCTCTCTATATGTGATAGTGGAGTATTAAAGTCTCCTACTATAATTGTTTTGGGGCATATATGTCCTTTCAGATTTAATAATTTGGTTTACATGATTGAGTGCTCTAGAGTCAGGAGTATATGTATTGATATCTATTTGTTTCCTTATGGGTGAAGTGTATCTCTTGTAACAGCAAATTGTGGGTTTCTGTTTTTTGGCCCAGTCAGCTAGTCTATGTCTCTTAATAGGTGAGTCGAGGCTGTTCACGTTTAGAGTAATTATTGAGGTATGTTTGGTATGTCCTGCCATCATTATAGTTTTTCAGCATTGTTTGCTAGCCTTATTTTTTCCTAGCTCATCCTCCTCAAGTTGTTGTCTCTTTTCCTCTGGGGTCATTGGTGACGCTGGCCTCCCTTTCACTTTCTAAGTTTCCTTTAAGTATTCTCTGCAGTGCTGGTTTAGTGGTTGCAAATTTCTTTAATGTTTTATATCACAGAAAGTTTTAATTTTTCCCTCTACTTTAAAAGATAATTTTGCTGAATGTAGCAGTCTTGATTGACATTTATATTCTCTTAGTGCTTGGATAATATTGCTCTATGATATTCTGTCTTTTATAGTTTGGGTTGAAAAATCTGCAATTATTCTGATGGGTTTATCTTTGTAGGTCACCTGTTTTTCTCTTACAGATTTTTTGTATTCTCTCTCTGTGTTGGGTTTCTAGTATCTTAATTATGATGTGTCGTGATGAGGATCTCTTCTGATCGAAATTGTTTGGTGTTCTGTATGCCCTCAGTAGTTCCATGTTCATTTATTTTTCTTAGATTTAGGATATTTTCTTCCATAATTTCATTGAACATGACTTTTAAGACTTTTTTCTGGTCCTCAATCTTCTCCTGGACTCCCGTAATTCTGAGTTTGTTTCTCTTTGAATCATCTATCAGCTGTTGTAATGATTCTCATTCTTCCTTCTTTACTTTGTGTTTTTCATGGCCTATATTTTCCTGGTCATATATCTTCTAGGTGTGATAATCTATTCTGAAAATGTCTGGAGTGGTTGCTTATTCTTTCCTGTGTGTTTTTCACTTCCTGAATATCTGCATTCAATTTTTTAATGTCTCTGCTGTGTTCTTCTGTGATTTCTTGTATTGCTTTCCTTATCTTCTGGCTTATATCTTCTTTGTTCTCCTCTAATAGCTTTTGAATGTTTGCTGTTAGCTTAGCTATGTCATGATGTAGCTCTTGCATTATCTGTTTCATTTCCTGTTTTAATTCAAAGTATTTCTGGGCCCAGAAGTTATCATTTTTTTTTTTTTGCCCATTTCATCTTTGGATTCTGCAATTTCAAGATCCTTGGTGCCATTTTCTGGGGTGTCAGGTCTTTTGGTAGGAGATTTATTACCACATTTCCTCAAGATTCTGTTGTCTCTGGCTGGCTAATTCTGGTGCGCTGGAAGCAACGGTTCAGCAAAAGTCAGTCCATGATGACTCTGGAAGCCTCTGGGGCTCAGGATTGACGGGTTGACTGAATTCCCTGGAAGCCTCCAGAAGCCTCTGGCACACGGGATAGAGAAGGCAAAGGAATTTCAGGTCCTAGGCCAGGGCAACGGCCATCTGGAAATCTCTGGATATCTTTGGTGCCTGTGGGAGGGAAGTGGTGAGGTTTCCAATAGCCTTGCACCCAGAAGAAAGGGGGCACCAGGCTGTGTTCACCCTAGGTCCCTGAAGCCAGCTGGCAGGTCGGGGAGGAGGGTCCTAAGTTGCCTCTGAACACTGGGGGGGGGCAGAGGTTGGGGGTTGCCTCATGACCTCAACAGAGGTATTCGAATTCAGCCAGCAGGTCAGGGAGGAGGGTCCTCAGTCACCTCCAACCGCTGGGGGGTGGGACCACTGGACAGGCTCACTCAAAGTCTCTGAAGCCGGCCAGAGGGTCTGGGAGGAGGGTCCTAAGTCACCTCTGACTGTTGTGGTGGGTGGGGGCAACAATACTATTTTTAAGGGAGATTGGAGTAGGAAGAGAGCAGGTCAAAACCAAGGCTTGGCTTTGAGAGTATATTAGAAAACAGAAAAGTATATGGTAGAGAAAAGTTTGGCCAAATTCCAACCCCAATAAAAGGGTAGTGGGTAACTAAAAACAAGGAAGAGAAAAATAAATTAGTGAGAGTACCAGTGAAATGGATAGAATAGTGTTTATAGAAAGATTTTTCAAAAAGGGCATAAAGAGCTATCTGAGAAAGGCTAAATTCAGAAACAAATAACAGAAACAGAGAGGATAAATGGAGGAATGAGAAGAAAGAAAAACAAAACCAGTCAAAACACGAAACAAAAAACCCTTATCAGCTCAGAAGAAATACATTTTCAGTATAGACATATAGGACCATTGAAGGAGGCCAAAGTCCAAAAACAAGAGGAAGAATAAAAATTATAAAAAGAAAAAAAGAAAAACAAAAGAGAAAAGAATAATTACTCTCCTGTATCAATTGGATCAGAGGTATCCTCTTCCAAAGCTGGTGTCCTGTTGTTGTGTGTCCCCTGCAGATGGTCCCTTCCTGTCTCTGCACTGCTGTCAGGATGTTTCAAGAGTTCGGTCAATTCACCAGTCCAGTGATGCTCCCAGCTGTATATGCAGGTGTTCTGTTCTTGATTATCGCCCAGCATGGGGGGTGTTGAGTGGGGGAGCATGGGTGAGAGCCTGCCTGTGGCCATGGGATGCTGAGGAGTGTGTGGGCAGAGATGTGGGGCACTATGGGGTGCGGTTGCACAAGGCTGTGTGTGGGCAGATAAAACAATCAACAGAATGAAGAGAGAACCAATGGAAAGGGGAAAAAATTACCATGTATTCCTCAAACAGGGGGGCTAATAGCTAAAATATACAAAGAACTGTGGAAAATAGATCCCTCAAAATAAAACTCCCAGTTAAAAATGTTCACCTGAAATGAATGGAGATATCTTAGAAAAAGTACAAATGGCCAACCAATATATAACAACTGTTTAACATCTTTAACCACTACAGAAATGCAAATAAAAACAACACTAAAGTTCCATCTTGCCTCAGTGAAAATGGGCTTTTTATCAAGAACTCATAAAGTGATTTGTGGGCCATAGAATGAGGGGAGAACACCCACCCATTTGTGGGAGGCCCAACTGAGAACTTGAACTACATAAAAGGAAGGAAGAAGAAAGATTGTTACTACTTTTTTTCCTCTGGGAAAGCTCTTGCCTGTGACCCGCGCAATCGTCTCACCAGCAAGAACACACGCGGGCACCAGGATCCTTCTGCAGCAAGCATTTATTGCGATGGAAAGAGGAAGACGCCGCGCCCTGAAAAGGCGCTGCTTATATACACCCTAGAGCGGCGTGCTCACTTCTAATTGGCTGCTTGCTCATTACCTCGTATTACGCCCCGAGTTGGGCAGTGACTTGGCGCGCTTTCACCACTTACACCTGCGCAGTCCACTTATTACTTGCGGGAGTACCGGATGCCAGCGCCATCTTGTAATGGCGAACGCTGTCACCGCTCACCGCGGCTCTCTACACTTGCCTTCATAATTTGTTAAGGATGCCAACTTGCTACATCCCATAGATCGTCACCATAGATTTGCCCCAGTCTTAACTTTCACCTGTCTGTCTGCCCGATGCTGATCTTTAGTCGCTGATCTTCAGGCTCCAGTCTTCGCCATTGTTCTTGGAACAACCGAGATCAGCAGCAGACTCTCACTGGCTGTCCTACAGTCCCGGACAGGAGACTTACTTCGTGCTGTGCAGCCATTGGACACCTCAGTTTTCGCACGTGCAGGCCGCCATCTTGGACTATCTGTATCCTCAGATTTGTAAGCCTTCCACATATATCCTTATTGTTATAATTTTTGTAAATTCTGCCTTTTGAAAGTACCAAAACTAATACAGATGTGTACCCATGTTTGTAGCAGCACAACTAATAACAGCTAAATCATGGAAGAAATATCCACCAATAGACCAGAGCATAATGTGGCATATATACACAATGGAATACTATTTTGCCATAAAGACAGATAGATTTGAATCATTTGTAGGAAAATGGATGCAATTTGAAACCATTATGCTTGGAGAAGTGAATCAGACTCAGAAGATTAAATATCACATGGCTCCTCCAATATGAAAAATTCAGAGTATAATTAAATAATAAAGTCAAGTGAATAAGGTGTTGGGAAGTGGTGGGGTCATGAGGGAGGTGGGAGGGCACCAAAGCGGGGAGGGAAGGCAAGGTGAGATTGACGAGATATGCTTGTGCACAAAATTCTCAAGTTTAATGTAACCATCATACATGGCAAGTACCTATTATAAAATATGGAAAAAGAAATAAAACCCTCCAGACCAGGCCCCCATCACAGCACATGGTTCCATAGTAAATCCATAACATCCTAATAATACCTGAGATTTTTGGGAGACATTCCAGATCCAAACCATAATATTGTACTTCTTAAAATATTAAGAATTGAAACAGAAAGAGTAGAATTGATGCTGGCAAGGCAACATTAAAAATTAAAAGTTGTGTTTTCCCAGGTGTAAGGGAAGATGAGCAGTTTTTTGGTGCTGTAGGTGGCCCAACCTGAGGACGGAAAGTTAGAACAAAAGCTGGGCCAATGTCAGGCAATCAGAGACCTTGCCAGCTACAGTAGACTATAAAACTTATACTGCAACTCAAACCTGTGATTCCCTATCCACCCAGTCATGGAGAGCTGAAGTGTTCCAAGCAAATCACTTTCACTGTCTTCCCCAAACCCTGCTGTGACTTTGCATAAATCCTTCTCCTAATACTACTGCAATGCGTGGCCTCATGATTTGGGCCCAAGTGGTAGACAGTGAGCTCACAGGGAAGGTATGTCCTTAATTGGCTGACACAGGTTGGGATGGTCTGAGCAGCTGGTGTAAATGCAGCACGTTTTTCAATTGTTACCGTCTGTGTCTGAGCGTGTTTGCTTGCACCTTGCCCTCTCCCACATCTACTTCTTCCCGCCCCCCTCCCCCAATTGCTTTCTGGCTGACCCATCAAGTGCCATGGTCTTCAGTCTCTGCACCTTGTGCCCCAGCTCCGGTGTGGAAACTTGTGGATCCTGTGCACTTGTCCCCATTAGTGAGAATACGTGGAGAGCAAAGTCTTCTTTTCTTCTCTGGATTTCTTCTCTAAACTGTTTCTCCCATGATCTTGTGGCCCCTTCCTTCAATGAATGGCGTATTTCCTGGACGGGGCTGAGAGCATCACTAAGATTGCATGTGTGTGGGGAGCCGCTCTAACGAGTTGTCATGTGAAGACTTCCAATGAGCTGCTTTGAGTCCCATGTCTGTGTATTCCTTTTATCTGCTCCCGCCCCACCATTTCCAAGAACCTGGGGTCCTGGTGACCGCAGGGTCATCTGTGAGTGTCGCTTACTGCACCACCATATTCCTCAAACAACTGAAGTAAGGACTTCCGGAGTCTTCCGCCTTGATGTCTCAGTCTATTGCCTTCGTGCTGAGCGTGGAAAATCAGTTATGGTAAAAAAATAATCACTACTGTGGCGCTCCCCTCGGTTCTACTGTGCTTCCCGGTGCTGTTTTCTTGGCTTTGTTGTGGCTTGGTGCTTCTACTCCTCTTCATCTACTCAACATAAGAGGCAGTCCCAGACACTGCTGCCAGAAAAAAAAAACAATTACCAATTATATCAGCCTGTACAGAACCAAATGCATATCGATTATATAATTTAAAACTTTTGGGATAATGTCATACCTTTTTAATAACCTTTAAATAGCCCAGGAAGACAAAGAATTGGTACTGATGACAAATAGGCTGAAACGTATGGAGTAAAAGAAGTGAGGAAGAAGAGAAAAAGCAGTCCGGAAAGAGTGAGAGGTGAGAATAGCTGTTAATGAGGTAAGGAAGGAGAGAGAACTTTGGTGATGATATTTTTATTTGTGATTTTCAGGGAAGGGAGAGACAGGTTTTGAAAGATTTTATCTGTTGGTGCTGAGAAGAGAAAAAAGAGGAAAGGAAATATAATTGGAAATTGAGAGAAGTTAAAAGAGGGCTAAGATGGACTAATAAGTTAATAGAAGACTTATGTTTGAGCACTCTGAAGTTCCAGTTTCATCTTGTTAGCCAAGCTCTTTGCTGTCACGTGGCTGCTAATTTTTCCTGTCACTAAACCAAGAAAGTAATTAACATCTTCTTAGGTTTGCCCTGGGGTAGACGTGAGAACCAACTGAGATACGGGAAGGGAATTGCTCAAGTGCACTACTCATGGTTGGCTGAAAAAACTTTTTTTTTTTTTGGTAAAATATTGCAGGTCAAAAATAATTGTGGAATAATTGTGTTGTAATTGCTGCCGTGTGGCCTGATGGTACCTTCACCTGCAGCAGGTAAGTACTGCTGCAGAGACACTGGGGGCTGCGAAGCCTCAGAGTAGGCCTGAGGGAGACAAGGGGAGTTGGCTGGCCCTAGGGAATTAATTAAAACTTACCCCGTGAAATGTACCCCATAGGAGAAAGAGCTTGTTAATCAGTCAGTTGTATCTATATGGGTTAGATTTACTGCTCAGTCCTATAGAGTAGAAAGGAACTTAGTGGGCTGGAAAAGTCTGCTCCTGTCCCAAATTCTCTTAGGAGCTCTTAGCACCTGAGAAATCTTCCATCACAATTTTTCCACCTCAGTCCAGGGGAGTCCAGAGTGCTGGGGCTCTGGGTAAATGGCTTCTTCAGCCTGATGCATGTTCTCATGATCTCTAGGGAAGAAGTCATGCAATACTAGCTTCTTGGATCAGTTGCACAGTGTTCAGCTAGAACCTGAATCCAGGTTCATCTTCTAGTCCTATGGGGTTGGACAACAGCCCCTGGTCCTCTTCCTCCTGTTTCCACACTGTCCTTCAGTTCTCTCCCCCTCTCCTCTCTTCCCCCGTGTCCTCCCACGCACACACACCCAGGCACTGCAGCGCTCCACCTGCACCCGTGCCTGCACGGAAGCACCCTGCCTAGCGTGAGAGCGGCTGTCCTGCGCGTGGGTCAGCATCTCCACAGCACTGCGGCCTCTGTCCCGGGCTGCCTCACACCTTGCCCTTAGCTCTTTTGGCAGGGGCTCCCTGCCCCAATACGGACATCAGGGAAATTCTGCTTGTCTCTGTCCACGCTGTCCCCTCTCCTGTCAGTGCCCCTTCTTGCATCCCCTTTCCTCCTGCTGCAGTGTGCCTGCCTCACCTCGGGACCTCGGTAGAGCACCAAGTTCTGCTGCGGGGGCAGGTGCCTGGAGGGGCTCTGTCCTGGGGAGGCCGGGCTCGTGGCTTGAACTCTACCTGCTCGTGGTATCTCTGGTCCTCATGTGTCCCTCTGCGACTTGCACACAGGACTTGATGGAAGCGTGTCTCTGGAATTTGCACTGACTGAAAGGCCCTCAGTCCCTCGGGGGTCTAGGTGTGGCACTTTACACCACCAATGGCCCTTTCCTTCCCCTAAATGCTGATCCCTGTCTCTGCCATTCATCCCCACCTTGGACCTCAAGCTGTGTGGGACAGCTGCTGATTGCAGAAGCTTCTGAGGCTGGTGCGATTGCTTTGGGGCTTTTCTGGCTACTCTTTCTATAGGTAATTTGACTCTCATCTGTCTCTTCCACACACACACACACACACACACATGCACACACACACATACACACATGCACACATGTCCACAGGACATACTTACACATCTACAAGTAGAGTTGCAATAGGTGGCAGGGGGACACCTGAGAGGACATTAAGCATGTCTCTCTTCCATCTTTGTTTCTTTGATATCTTCTGTGACACGATGTGAGGAGAACAGGTGTGTCCAAGGAGCTTTGTTCTGTCACCTACATGCAGACTCATCACACAGGCTCACGAAGGTTGAGCCCTGGATTTGAAGAATCAGTTTATAGCATCAGCTACATTCGCCATGAGGGCAGATGGCCTGAGTTTGACTTCTGGCTCTGCCAGTGTCAAACTAGTGGCCTGGGACCCTTAAGTACTTTGTAACTCCAGCTTTCTCATCTGTAGAGTGGGAGTATTAAAGCTTTTTTGTTATTCATGTAAATGGCCTTATCTTGTTGATAGCACAAATTATTTCTGGGCGTAGCTTCACCATCAATTCACTCAGTGATCTTGGGAATACAAAATGAGCTCTTCTTGACCACAGTTTTCTCTCAAGAAGAACAATTTAGACAAATACCAGATCTTCACGTTCTCTCCCTTGTACCTTCTCAAACGGCTCAAGAGTCTAGGAAGTGCTGGAATGTGGCTAGACAGAGATTCACTACACGGAAGGTGATGTCACCACATTTGCGTGAACTGCAGATTTGAGCTGCTCCACAAATATGGAGATGTGTAGGGGGAAAAATCCCAACACCAAAACAAAATATTTGCCTTCTTGGTCTATGTTTCAGAATCTACCCCACCTGTGTTTATTTGTATTTCACTTGAAATGGAAATTATAGAAACTCTGAAAATCATAAGCTGAAAACATCAAAGTATGCATCCTTCTGGGTTCGGCTGGGAGCCTTTCTCCCAAGTATGAAGTGGAAACTATGCAGTCAGTGATGGCTGGGAACATTCACTATTGACCCACTTACAAAATAAATTTATTGGTAATAAAAGAGTCCCAGCAGTATAAAATAGGCATATTTCATTGAAGTATCAAAAAGTAAATCCTATCATTTTATTTTAATGTTGTACATACTATTTTTATATTGTCTAGTTAGGATTAGTGAATTTAAAGTATACTAAAAATGAAAAAACAAAAGAATGAAATTAGTATCTCAAATTCATTTTACTTAGAGTCTATCCTTTTAAGTACTTTGATATTCATTTCTTATTATATTTTCTAGAATACAAATTTTATAATAAAATGTAATATTTTTACCTTTTTTGTCACTTTACAACACATTTCAAACCTATTTATGGGTCAATAAACTTTTGTTTTTGATATTGGTATTTGAGGCAGGGCTTACGAAGAAGCCATTGTAACACTGAGCGATATCCGGAACCAAATAAAAGTTTTATCAAATAATAGTGTATTTTATGGAATTGCTTGAGAGATACAAGAAGATAGTGAAGATAGTAGAATTCCTGTATACTTCATAGTCATTTTCCTTTATAAATATGGTGCCTTAAATTAACATGGCACATTTATCTCAATTAATGGAACGATGCTGGTACATAAGGGAAGTTCCTAGTAGATTAGACATCCTTAGTTTTTCCTTTCCGCCTTTCCTCTATTGTAGGACTCTACTCTGGGTAATGCATGTGAGTGCCACCAGGATCTCAGATCCTTACATTTTCACGCCTTACCTGACCAGGTGACCAGACAAAGGTAGAAAGGGGGAGGAGGGATCAAGGTCATGACGTTGTGATTGACTTGGCCTTGAGCCAGTGCCTTAGATTTTCTTGGGAAGATTGGCATCCTGCCAATAGGAAGAGGCAGGGGGAGGGACCTGCGACCTAGGGATTTAAGTCAGTACCTCCTACATTTTCGGTGTGCCTCTCTCCACTTGCACGTGGGAAGGTCACCCTTTTAGCAAAAAGAAAATTAAAGCCTCATACCCTGTGATCCATGCCTCCCGTGTCCATCCTTTGTTTGGATAGGTAAATTTCCTACTAGCCATTTCTAACAATGCATTAGATTTAATTGTCATGTCCTCTCAGTTTTTCAGACTTTTCCTGTTTTTATGACCTTGATGGCTTTGAGGACTCCCGATGAGGATGTCCTCCTACTGGAGTCTGCCTGGTGCTTCTCTTATGATTTGTCTGGAATTATTGGTTTGGAAAGAGGCCATCAGAGGTAAAGAACTGTTTTTGTCACCTCAGACCAATGGCATTTAATATTAGCATGATTTGTCATTATTGATGCTGATTTAGTCCCCTGACTGAGGTGGCATTGGTCACCTTGCTCCACTGTAGTGACTGTTTTTTCCGCCTTCTTTTAGAAGGTTGATATGCCCAGTCACCATTTAGGTATAGGAGGGGCTTGTGGTCTTTCTCTTTGCAAGCTACATAAATTATTCAATAAATTTAAGTATGGGTGTATTTGTTATTGAGACTAGAATCCAGAGCTTTCACACTGAACTATGTCTCCAGTCCATTATTTTAATTACTTTTTCATATTTTAATATGTTTGAGACAGGCTTTTGCAAAATAGCTAAGTCACCCTGGCTGGGCTTGAACTCTCAGTCATCCCATCTCAACCACGCATGTGCCATCAAACCTGGATAAAGTTCTTAACAAACTTTCACAAAATAAGTCAGAAAGTAACTGAAACAAATCACAGGCTGGCTTGAATTAAAAGAATTTTCCTAGATCACTGAATTAGACATGTATCTATGGCAATGAGGAAAATTTCTGTGTTTCAGTGATATGCACAACCCACCAGGCATGTGGTTTCTCTGGGGCTTCTGTTTTCTATCTGTTAATGCCTAAAACATTCCTCAGGACACCACTTTCAACCCCAGTAAGAACTAAGTGACTCTTTCTTATTTCTAAAGTTCAGGGACCATTGCAGCTTCACTCAGCAGCTGGGGTGGGGAGGTGGTTGAACTCTGGGGTTGGAATTTCTGTTGCTTCTTCAACAGTTCTTTTTTTGAGGATTAGCACAATTTTACAAAAAGTTTTTAGAAAGTGCTTTCCAGGTATTGGAAAGAAGGCTAGAAAGGAATATTTAGAATGGGGGAGGCGGGAAGCAGCTCCTGGGGCACTGGGCCAAGCGTGTGGCTTGAGAAGTTGGCCTGGGCGCTGAGACCCTGGGTTTCTGAGCCCAGCTCCACTCAGGCCTAGCAGAGAGCCTGTGGCCACGTGCCAGAACCACATGTGGTCTCTCCTTCGTCTTTGAGCAGACACTCCAGGCCCAGGCCCGGTAGCAGGGAGCCCAGGCACTGTGACCTGGCAGGAGCAGGCCACACCTCCTCCCTCTTCATCTTCCCCACCTGCTCCCCCTCCCTGCTCTGTAATCAGGCTCTAGGGAAGCAGAGCTGCTGTGGTGTGCTGTGGGGAGGGGCCTCCTGAGGCCGCGGGGACCCCGTGCAGGTAAAAGCCCCGCAGCCCTCTCCCGTTGGTCTTCCATCCTGTGTGTTCTGTTTCTCTCCTTGCCCTTTCCCTCATGCTGTTACCAGGTGGATCCGTATTTCCTCCAGTCTCCTCTGCCAGCTTCACGTTGCTTTTCTGCTGCAGCCTTTTTTGTCAGGCTGCTCCCTGGCACTGTGTGAGACCCTCTGTCCCATTCCAGCCTGGCGCCGGGGCCATGGGGAGGGACAACGGCACAGCCGTGACCGAGTTTATTCTGCTGGGCTTCTCACGGTTCGTCTCCCTCAGGGGTCCTCTGTTCTGGGGGGTGCTCTGCATCTACCTGGTCACCTTGCTGGGCAACTCCCTGATCGTCGTCCTCACCCTGGCTGACCCCGCCCTGCGCTCCCCCATGTACTACCTCCTTC
>PVKB01007226.1:0-39953 GCA_004027205.1 Ctenodactylus gundi
CCACCCCACCCCACCCCCCCACCATCCAGAGGAACGACTCACCCACTTTGAAAGCTCTGCAAGGGCTGGGAAGCAGCACAGCAGCCAGAGTGTTTGCCAACAAGCCAAGACCCTGAGTTTGACTCTCAGGCACCATGTAAACTAGGTATCATGGCACATGCATGTAATTCCAGCACTTTGGAGGCTAAGGCAAGAGGATTGCTGTGAGTTTGGAGCTAGCCTGGGCTATGTAATGAGTTCAGGACCAGCCTGGACTACAAAGCAGGACCCTGTCTCAAAAAAATTTTTTTTAAATAAAGTTTTCGGAATGAATTTTTTTTTTTTTTTGATGTAAGATGCGGTGATGTTTCATCAACTGTTAAGTTGCCAGCAGAAATTCCTTTCTTTCTTCCCATCCATCATTACTGGGCACCATCAGAAGCTATATTGGACCTGTTGTCAAAGGCTCATGAAAATTACTTTAATGTGATTTTTTATGCTTCATGCAAATTAAGAGATTTAGTTATGTCCTTTAATGGCACCAAAGAAGCCATTTCGAATGTATTATAATTAATCATCACCAGAACTGCTAATAAAAACAGTAAGTTGATCTGTACGTGTTTTTGCTTGGTTGTTTGGTTGGGGTTGTTTGATTTTGGTTTGACACAGGGTCACAGTCTGTAGCCCAGGCTGGCCTTGGATTCTGTGGCAGAACTCCTGCCTCTGCCTCCCAAGTGCTGGGACTACAGGGGTGCCCTACCACGCTGAGCTTTACGTGGTGGTGGGGAATCGAAATCAAGGACTTGAGGTTCAAGGCAAATTCTTTAACTGCTGAGCCATCCCTCCAGCCCCAAACTCATCATTTTAGAAAAATCTACCCGCCCCCCTCCCTTTTTGAGGCAGTCCTGAACTCACTGTGTGGTCTAGGCTGCATGCTGGTCTTGAACTCACAGGTCCTATTCCTCTGCTTCTTCTTCTTCTTCTTCTTTTTTTTTTTTTCTGGCATGATCTTGCAAAATTGCCCAGGTTGAACTCAAACTTCTGATCCTCCTGCCTCAGCCTCCCGCAGTGCTGAGATTAAAGGCTTGTGCCATTCTCTGGGCTCCAGGCTTTTTTATGTAGGTACAATTGATTAAATAATTGGCCAGAATGACTTCATAAATTTTCCAGCCCCTCTTTTTCCACTTGATTAGGGGATGGGGTTGAAAATTCCAATTCTTATAAAACGGAAAAAAAGAAAAAGAAAATTACAATTCTTTTGTCTTGCCCTGGTGATCCTGGAAACCAGAGGTCACCCTGCAAGACTCACTTCATTAGCATATTCCCAGGTGTGACTGAAAGGGTTTATTATGAATAACAAGACATTCTTAGCACTGCATTACTGAGGGAAATTCCAGGGATTATACAGAAGCTCTTGGGAAAGGGACCAGGGTCAAAGTCCAAATATTAGAACAAAAGAATACTCTGTGCAACCCTGTCGCTCGGGAAATTACATGGGTTTTAGTTGTTGTCAGGAAGCTTGGGTGGAGACCCAAGAACTATTTCTAATTATAGTGCAAGCCCTAATCCCTAATCCAATCAGCCGGGTGTTCTCAGAATAGGAAGAACTCTTTTCCTTTCCAAACTGTGTAACAAAGAAAGGCCACGTGAGGATGTAGAGGGAAGACAGCTGTCTTCGAGCCAGGAAGAGACACACTTCCTCAGGAACACAGCTAGCCAGAACCTTGGTCGGGGCTCTTCCAGCCTCCAGAAGTGTGACAAGTCAGTTTCTGTTCTTGCAGTCATCCAGTCTGTAGGATTTTGTTACAGTAGCCCAAACAGACCAGACATCCAGAAATGCATGTGAACAGCTACTGGCTTAAGAAATCAGTCCAAGGGGCTGAAGGAATGGCTCAGCGGTTAAACAGCAAGCACTAAGTCAAGCGCCAAACACCCGAGTTCTATTCCCAGCACAACAGTACTGGAGGCTGTGACATGAGGATTGCTGTGAGTTCAAGACCAGCCTGGGCTCCATAGTGAGGTCAGGATCAGCCTGGGGTACAGAGTGAGACCTTGCTTCAAAAAACAAACAAACAAACAAATAAAGAAAGAAAGAAATAGAAAAGAAAAGAAATCAATTCAAGCTAGGTGTGGGTGTGGTGACACAGATCTGTACTCCACTGGCTGGGAAACAAGGCAGAAGGATCCTCAAGTCCAGTCGGGCAATTCAGTGACTTAGTGACAGTCCAACAATCATGGTGGAACAGACCTTTAATCCTACTTGGACAATTTTGCTTTTTTGCAAGATCTGGTCTCAAAACCAAAAATAAAATTGGGCTGGAGATGTAGCTCAGTGTGAAGGCCCTGGGCTCAGTTCCCCACATTAATAAATAAATAGAAAAATTTAAAATCAATTCTAATGCTTGTCTTTAATCCTGTGATAAAATAACTTGGGAGGGGTTGCTTTGACAAACACTTAATGGTGCCATAGTTGAATTATGGGCAAATCCAGTATGACAATTCCAGTGGCCCCAACGTATTAAGCTACTTTTCTCTTTCCCGACACATGGCCCAGGGCGAGTCTGCGGCTCTGTCATCATTCAAGGTGTTCTACTGTCAATTGACATGTTATCCCTGGCCCATGGCCAGAATTGGCCACCCAGTAGCATGTGTTTCACTTAGGAGCAGACAGGAAGGGGAGGGGAGCCAGTTTTATTCAAGTCTCACAAAAGTTGAGCCTTCTCTTCCACCAGTACAGCGCGAAGATGCCACACCTAGCTTCAAAGGAAATTGGGAAATGACCTCATTAGCAGAGTAGTCATGTGCCTCCTACACTTGGCAAGAAAAGAGACTCTATTACTAGAAGGTCAGGGTGAAGTTGAATGGGGCAGATGGGGTGGAATTAGTCATAGGGCCCATGGTTATTACAGTTCTATTGGCTCTTCCTCTCTTCTGCTTGGTGAAAGTTTGTTGTATGGATTTCCAGATTGTTATTCTTTTTTTTTTCTTTTTTGAGACAGGGTCTCACTCTATAGCCCAGGCTGGTCTTGAACTCACTATGGAGCCCAGGCTGGCCTGGACTCACAACAATCCTCCTGTCTCAGCCTCCCAAGTGCTGGGATTATAGGTGTGCACGACCATGCTTGGTTTATGTGGTGCTGGGGAATCGACCTTGGGTACTTAGTACTTGATTTAGTGCTTGTTGCGCAAAGCGCTTTAACTGCTGAGCCCTTCCTCCAGCCCAGGCTAGAATACATGGAAATCCTCCTGCTTAGTCTCCTGAGTGCTGGAATTACATGCATGCATAACCACTTTTGGCTTATAGGGTGCTGGAGAATTGAACTCAGGACCTTGAGCAAGGGTTTTAACTGCTGAGCTATGCCCTTTGCACCTGGTGCATAACTGTGGCCATATTCTAGCATTTTGTGGGGCATTTCTTGGCTTCATGCTGTGGGTCCAAAGGCCCCACACTCCTTGTGCTTCACCAGGAGACAAAATTTTTTGAAAGGAAGTCCTAACAGTCTTGGCACAGATTTCACAGGCAAGCAGCAAGTTGTCTTTCTCCTGTGGTCATGAACTCTTCAGATAGTCCCTGATTTTTAAATTTTGGCTAAGCTGAAGATTAAAACCTGGGCCTTCCCAGGGAGCCATATCCCCTTTCCCTTCTTTTATGGCATGGGATACTGAACTCAGGAGCACTACCACTGAGGTACACTGCCCATCTTTCCTTTTTGGGACAGCACCTTTGATCCTGATTGCTATGCAGCTCACCCTAGCCTCAAGCTCACAGCAATCTTCCTGTCTCAGTCTCCCTAGTGCTGGGATTATAGTCATGCCCAGTTTATGTAGTGGTGGGGTATCAAACTCAGGGGACTTGTGCTTGCTAGGCAAGTGCTTTAATGCTGTGCTAGTCCTATAGCCCTTTATTTTTGAGACAGTCTCACCAAGACACTCAGTTATCTGGGCTGGGATAGAACTTGACATCCTCCTGCTCAGTCTCCTAGAATGCTAAGATTACAAGTTGTATGTCACTGCTCCCAAATCCCTCATCCTACCCAGCCCTTTTTTGTAGTACCTAGGAACTAACCCAGGGACTTTGCACGAGTTACAATCCAACAGGGTCTTTCCAAGTCACTTAGATGCCAAAGCTGGGTTTGAGTTTGTGATTCTCTTGCCTCAGCCTCCCAGAGTGTTAAGTTCAGGGATGCTAGGATTAAAGGCCTGCACCATCCAACCAGAAGAGAGGAAATACGGACATAGGGTAAGTGACAAAGAGAAATCAAATTCAAGTCTGAGTTTCAAAGAATTTGGTGGTGTTGTGCCTTTGGGTACAGGCCTGTAATCACAGTACTCGGGGAGGCTGAGGCAAGAGGATCACAAGTTCAAGCTAGCCTGGGCAACTTAGCAGCTTAGTGGGACCCTGTTTCAAATAGTTAAAAATAAAAGTGGGCTGGAGATATAGCTTGGGGCAAAGGCCTTGGGATCCATCTCCAGTACCACAAAAAAAAAAAAAAAAAAAAAAAAAGTTCTGTGATATCTAAGACAGTTGCTAAGTTTTCAGGACCTTTGAAAGTTGGTTATTAAGCTTCTGACAGCCTAATATGAGCTGTGTTGGTAATACAGATCATAGAAATCAGCAAACACACAAGTGGACTTTTTGCCCCCACGTGAGTCAGTTAAACATCTACCAGCCTGTTGCTAACTGCAGGTAAAGGAGATGGGCTCAAAGTACAGTCCCTATACAGCCCTCACGTGCCCAGCACACTCTCCTTGATTTTCTTCCTGTAAGGTTATTAGTCACTTCCTCCTTCACTGTCAAATCTTTTCACTTTGGACAATAAGTACTTGGCTACCACTTGTCTGGGCATGGTGATGCATACCTGTAACCTCAGTGCCCCAGAAAGCTGAGACAGGATGATGGCAAATTTGGTCTCTGTCTAAGTAACTTAAAGATTTAGTGAGACCCTGTCTCAAAATAAAAAATTAAATAGAGAGCCTGGGATGTAGCTTGGTGTGAAAGCCCTGGGCTTAATTCTCAGTACTGCAAACAAACAAATAAGTAAATAAATAGGAATAAATACTTGGCTATTGTAGCTCAAGGGCATCCTCTTAAGAAGGCATGAGCTGGATGGGGATGCCACTTGCTGGTGTGGCCTTCACCTAGAGTGTGCAAGGTCCTGAGTTTGATCCCCAGTATTATGAGTTGCTTGGCGTCTGCCATCTTGCTAGGCTTGACTGGGACTTGGGATTCTGCAATCTGAGAAACTTCATAGGCAAGTATTGTTGTGGTTTAGCTCTGGAATGTCTCCCAAATCCTCATGCATCTGGAAGGTGATTGGCTGGTGGGGTTCACTGAATCAGGTGGATTAACCCATTGATGATTCTGATACTAAAAGGAGGAGCCTGGTGGAAGGGGTGAATCACTGGCAGGCAGAAGTGAAGGGTGTATATTCTTGCCCTGGTTTCTTCTTGCTGTCTGCTTCCTGATCACAATAGGATGAACAACTCTCCTCTGGCGAGGCCCTCTACCATGACCTTGCTCCAATGCCAGATGGCCACGAACAGACTAGGACCTCTGAACCGTGAGCCAAAATAAACTTGCCCACCTGGCTGGGTGTGGTAGTGCATGCCTGCAATCCCAGCACTCGGGAGGCTGAGGCAGGAGGATTGCTGTGAGCTTGAGGCCAGCCTGGGGGTACATAGTGAGTTCAAGATCAGCCTGGACTACAGAGTGAGATTCTGCCTCAAACAAAACAAAACAAAACAAAACAAAACAAAACAAACAAAAAAACCTCAACAACAGCAGCAACATAACCCCAAAATCTTCCATCTCTTATGTTGTATGTGTCAGATATTGGGTCCCAGGAATGAGAAAGTAACTGAAACAGAATTTGGTACCCAGAAGTAGGGTAATGCTGTGTCATTATTGCCTGAGCATGTGGTTTAGAAAACTTTGGAAGAACTCGTGGTATATGTACTTACTTACACAATGGCATGTTACTATGCCATAAAGAAGGACAAATTTAAGCCATTTGTAGGTATATGGTTGCACTCTGAGATCATTATGCTTAGCAAAAAGAATCAGATACAGAAAATTAAATATCATATAGTTCATCTAATATGAGAAAAACAAATCATAAAAAAAGAGAGATGGAAGAAAGTAAGATGATTTTGTGGAGAGGGAAAGGGGCACTGGGTAAGGTAAGAGAGTGGGAACAGGAAAGAAATGAGATATATAAATTTAAAAATGGGAAACAGAAACAAAAAAAGAATACTGTATACTGAGCTTGATGGGGGAGTTTGTATTATACTCAGAATTTCAGAATGCCATTAGAAGTTCAAATCCGAAAGACCAAGCTCAAGTGGTTTTAGCTGTTAGGCTAACAGCCACGAATGTTACACTCTGGCAAAGTGTTTTTGACTTTTTTCGAGACTTTGCCTTACACTGAGATTAAGGGTGGTAAACTGATTAATCTGGCAGAGAAAATATCAAGGCAGCCCAATATTCAGGCTGTCACATGGCTGTAGGGCTGTTTGCTGCTTAAGCCAGGTATACAGTGAAAATTAGGAAAAAATGGTGGAGTAAAAAAAATGTAAATGTTTCTAGTTTTACCAAAAAGAAAACACCGGTGAAGCATGCTGAAGAGAGAGAGAGTGGTTGCTGAAGATAATAGCATTAAAAAGAAATCAAGGATTTTTTTTTTGAGACAGGGTCTCGTTCTGTAGCCCAGGCTGGCCTTGGACTCACTGCAATCTTCCTGCTTCAGCCCCCTGAGTGCTGTGACTGTAGGTGTGCACCACCAGACCCAGCTTATGTGGTGCTGGGGAACTGAACTCCGGTACTTAGTGTGTGACTTAGCACTTGCAAGGCAAGCACCTTAACTGCTGAGTCATTCCTCCAGCCCATCTATTAAAGGGTACAAGAGGCAAAGATTATGACAAGAGTGCCCTAAGGCACCCAGTAGGGCTGCAAAAGAAGTGCTTGCCATCTAAGTACTCAGAGGACCTGTGACTATGATCCAAGGGGGCCTGGCCACTGCTTGAACCAAAAGCACACCTCGAGGTCAACCACACAGTGCTGGTTGTATAGGCATGTAGAATGTTAAGAGTTATGTAGTTGGAGCAACCCACTAAGGAACTCCTTCCCAAAGAGTGGGAGCTTTTACCACTGTATTCAAAGAGTTATACATTCATGAGGACTTCCACCTAGATTCCAGAAGAAAGCCTGGGAGGCCATGCAGTGTGCCCCTGATAGGTCAGTGTTTGAAGCTGTGAGAGTGAAGCCAAAATTGCCCTGGAGACCCAGGAATTTGGACCTAACAGGAATGTGGGACACCTGCTGAGGAAAGGTATAGGTGGTAAGCAGAGTCACTGAGAGAGAGAGAGAGAGAGAGAGAGAGAGAGAGAGAGAGAGAGAGAGAGAAGCCATCATGTTTGCATCAGGCAATACCACAGGGGTGGGGCCATCTAAGGCCTTTGGCTAGAACATCTCTCCACTGTTTGCCTTGAGGGCTGGACATGGAGCTACAAGATTTAATTTTTTTTTTGATGGGTTTCAGTCTTGCATCGATAGAATTGCTTTCTTTTCTTGTACTCTTCCTTTTTGAATGGGAATGCTTACCCTGTGCCATCACAGGTTGGAAGTGTTTAACTTTTCTTTAATTTTCATAGGGGCTCACAGCTAAGAGTTTGCCTTGAGTTTTGGAGCAGACTTTGGCCTTGGAAGTTTTCATGCTAAAACTGTTAAGACTCTGGCAACACTTAGGGATGGATTAATTGCATTTTGCATAGGGAGGTGAACATGAGTCTTTTGGGGACAAGGGGTCAAATGTTATGATTTGCATGTGGGATGTCCTCCAGATGCTTCGTGCATTTGGGAGTTGATGGATTTTGGGAGTTAATCGAGTGGATTAATCCATTGGTGACTCTTTGTGCCGTCAGGATGCAGGGCCTGATTGGAGGGCTGGGTGGATGGGGCAGAACCTTAGGGGCTCCTGTTCTTCCCTTGGCCTCCTCTAGCCCTCTGCTTCCTTACCACAATGGTATGATCAGCTTTTCTCCAGTCACGCCCTGTTTCCTTGTCAGCTATCCATGACTGGACTAAGACCTCTGAACTGTGAACTGAAATAACCCTTTCCTCTCTTAAGTAGCTGCTGTCAGGGACTGTGCCCCAGTAATGTGGAAGTGCCTGAGTTAACTATTCTTTTTTACTTAACAATTTTTTAGTCCCCAAATGCATGAAAAAATTTTCATTAATTTTCAGGGGAAATATAATTACATTATTCCATACTCCTTTGCTACTAAAACAGAATGCTACACACTGGGGACGTTTTAAGGAAAAGAAGTTCAGTGAGCTCTCAGTTCTAGAGGCCAAAGGGGCCACACCTAGTGATGATCTTCAGGGTGCCATGCCAGGTCTGCGCAGGGCATCCCTTGGCCAGAGAGGGAATGTTATGCGTGCACTCATCTGGCTTCCTTCCTTTTTTGGGCATACTGGAGCTGCAACTCTGGGTCAACACCCCACCCCACCCCACCCCCACCCCCCACACACACACCAGCCACTTTTTATTGCTTATTTGGAACAGGATCTCACTAAATCACTAATTTCCTAGTCTGGGTTTGCACTTTTGAGCTTGCAATCTACCTGCCTCAGCCTCCCAGAGTGCTAGGATTCTGGGCCTACATCTCAACCTAGCTTTTCTCCATCTTCCATCTTCTCTTCTTCCTCTTCTTCCTCCTCCTCCTCCTTCTTCGTTTTCTTCAAGATAGGATCTTGCTCTGTAATTCAGGGTGGTCCTGAACCCACTAGTTAGCTCAGGCTAATCTTGAACTCATGGCAATCAACCTGTCAACCTGACTCAGCCTCCCAAGTACTGGGGTTATGGGCGTGCACCACCATGCCTGATGTATGTGATGCTGGAAAATCGAACTCAGAGCCTTGTACTTGCTAGCCAACTGTTCTAACTGCTGTGCTATCCTCCAGGTCCTCTCTGTCTTCTTGTAAAGTTCAGGATTCAACCATGAAGACTTCACTATAAAGGCTTTGTCTAATTTCAATCACTTCCCCAAAGCAACCTCTTAACACTACTTATGGGCTAACTACTCACTCTCACTCTCTCTCACTCTCTCTCTCTCTCTCTCTCTCTCTCTCTCTCTCTCTCCCCTTGCTTATCTCTTTCTCTATGATACTAGGGATGGAACCATAGGGTTTCACACTGAGCTACTGTGATGGTGATGGTAATATAAAAGCTCTATTTTGTTGTTTTATTAGTAAGACTCTGTATAATAAGACTGTACCCTCGAGTAACTTCTGGCAGCTTCTGTAGTGCAAAGCTGCCTTCTGTTAATCTTATGGTGAATTGTATCCAAAAAAATTCCAGGAACTGCTGACTGCTTCATTTGTCCCCGTATCTGCTTATTTGCTGGCTTGGTGGTAACAGGATGTGCCTGAAGCTGTATGACAAGGCCAAGGTTTAACCTCCCTCTAACTCCTGACTCCAGGCACTAGCAGCCCACCAAAAGTAACAACTGAATGTACAACTGGATGTCAGAGAGAGAGAGAGAGAGAGAGAGAGAGAGAGAGAGAGAGAGAGAGAGAGAGAGAGAGAGGGTCCCACTCTGTGGCCCAGGCTGGTCCTGAACTCACTATGGAGCCCAGGCTGGCAACTCATGGTAATCCTCCTATCTCAGCCTTCCAAGTGCTGGGATTACTGGTGTGTACCACCACTCCCAGCTTATGTGGTGCTAGGAAATTGAACCCGGGTACTTAGAGCTTCACTCTAGCAAGCGCTTTAACCACTGAACCATTTGTTCAGCCTCTCCACTAGTGGATATATAAATTCTGTTAACCTTACTAGGGGCTGCTCTCTGAAGACTCACATGAGTTCCAGGGTCAGCCCACCATAATAAAGAACCCTTACCTTGTTCCAATTGGTGGTTGGTGGTCTCTTAATTTCGTTCTATAACACTACATCCCAAACCCTTTTATTTTCTACTTTGAGGTAGGTCTCCGTAATACACTAAAGCTGCACAGGCTGTCCTCAACTGTGCAGTCCTGCCTCAGCCTCCTGGAGTGCAGGAATTATGAGCAGGACCTACCACACCCAGCTCCATCCTCTCAGTACATAACAGTGGACATCACATTTCAACTGGCAGTGCTTTGGGGACACTCTACTGGTTACCCAGCCTCCGTGATGGTATACGTGGAGGCTGAGGCAGAAGGACTGTTGTGTGTTCAAGGGCAGCCTGGGCTTCATACTGAGTTCAGAACCAGCTGGGACCATACAATGAAACCCTGTCTTAAAAACAGAAAGTGTATCCAGACCATAGCAATCCCAACCTAAGATTTCATGTAATTTTTACAGAAAAATACAAGTGAATATGTCAAATTTGTACAAGCAACAAAGAAAAGTTTGAAAATAAACATAATGAGAGCATAAAAACTATAATGATGGTTACTGTACTTGGCAAAGGACAAATAAAAGGTCTGGTGGAGGAGATGTGGCAGGAGTCTTTCTGAACAAGGTGGAAGAAAGTTTACTAGTGGACTTTTGTTCAGACATGGATGACTAGGTTGGAGCACACTTGATAAGAGTATCTTCTTTATTTATTTTCAGTTTAGAGATCAAGCCTGGGGCCTTCACGCTGAACTACATTCCCAGCCAGTTTTGAGAGAGGGTCTTGCTAATTTACTCACTTGCCAAGGCTGGGCTCAATTTGTGATCCTCTTCTCTGAGACTGTAGGCTTGTGCCATTGGGCCTGGCTAGTGACCACCTCTAATTACCAGCTACTTAGGTCCACACCTCAGGTTTGTTTACTCCAGGCTGACCACTCAATGGAGACCATTTACTTTGGGGACTAGGAAGAAAGAATTTATTTAAAAAGCTTGCACCGAGGAGCTTCAGATATGCCTTGGCCTCAGATCACCATCTTGAGTCCTGAGAGGCCGGGGGTAGCCCAGTATTTGTAGTGTGTCCCTAGCAAGCACTAGGCCCTGGGTTGTAATTCCCCAGTACCATATAAACCCAGCATGGTGCCTATAATCCCAGCACTCAGGAGGCTGAGGCAGGAGGATTACTTTGAGTTGGAGGTCAGCCTGGGCAACATAGGGAGTTCAGGACTAGCCTGGACTACAGAGCAAGATCCTGTCTCTCAAAAAAAAAAAAAAAAAATCACCATCTCAACCGTGTTTCTGTGTGCAAGGGTCTTTTACAGCCAGGAGCAGTCGGGGAGGGGTGCCATGTGGAAATAGGTGTGCCCAGGCTTGTTTCATCTGGCCTGGACTCCAGATTTCCCCCCATCTTGCCTGCAAATGAGAACAGCCTTTAGCAGCATCTGCATATTCTGTCTGAGGTAACATAGGTTAGAAATAAGATAGTTTGGGGCTGGGGGCTATAGCTCAGCTGCTAGAGCATGGCCTCCCATGCATAAGGTTCTAGGCTTATTCCACACCACCACAGAAAGATTACAGGGTGGTGGTGCACGCCTGTAATCCCAGCACGCAGAGGCTGAGGCAGGAGAATTATTATGATTTCCGGGCCAGCCTTGGGTATATAGTGAGCTCAGTATCAGCCAGGACTACAAAGGGTGACCCCCTCTCAAACACAAAAAACAAAACAGGACTGTACAATTCAGGACCCAAGGTCAACCACGGTCATTCCAGAGTTTATTTATGCTTCTTTCCTTCCTGGGCCCTCACACCCAAGATGTATTAAGTCCATAAATTAACTTAGCTGATAAAGTAAAGGTCAGGAACCTGATCTTAAGCAGATTCAGTGACATTAAAGAATGCTTTTAGACAAAACATCTTAGCTCAGCCACCTGACTTGGCAAAACAATGGGAAATGAGCTGTTATCTTTTTACCATCCGGTTGGGCCCAAACTGCAAACTTGAAAAAAAATTTTTTTGAGACACAGTCTCATTCTGTTGTTCACACTAGTCCCAAACTCACTATATAGCTGAGGCTGGCCTTGAAATCAAGGCAATCTGCCTGCCTCAGTCTCCTGAGTGTTTGGATCACAGGTGTGTGCACAGCAGCCAGTTTTTTAAAACTGTCTATAGATTTACAAATTCTATAGGTTTTCACCCCCAACAAAAAAGGGACACAAACATTTCCAGCTCCAAAATAGAATGGGTCTCATCCTCTGAATGCTCACTTAGTACCCTGTATGTGTGGACTTTCCCTTCCTGGATTTTTTGTTTTTTGTTTTTTGAGATAGGGTCTCTCTGTAGTCCATGCTGGTCCTGGTCTTACTACATAGACCAGGTTGGTCTTGAATTCATGGTAATCCTGCCTCAGCCTCATGAGTGCTGGGATTACAGGCATGTGCTACCATGCCTGCCCAGAGGACTTATTTTTGAAGGCTTTGCACTGGGTGTGCCTGGAGAACAAAGGAGGGAGGACCAGTCGGTTGCTGTGTCACCTTAGAAGGAATGAGTACCTTCCCATCAAACAAAGGTGACATCTAGGAGAGACTGACTTCTGTATTACCCAGCCAATGGGGTGCCAAGGGAGGAACTCGTATTCTAACTACATGCACGCATACATGTATATCATAATTGCACCTATCCTGGGTGTTTCTGCCTGCACAGACAGCTCCTTGTAAGGCTGATATCACAGCCTCATTTTCCTGCTTTCTTATTCTCGCAGTCTGTCCATGAAATTCGGGCTGGTAGGCTTGTTCCTCTTACCAATACAGTGAACTCTGCTTTAAAAACATTCAATATATTCTAATTGTATTCACTCTTCTTCCTTCTCTTTGTTGCATTTGTCTTCATTCAGTACTTTTTTTCTTTTTGCTACTCCACATTTTTCTCCATTAGCCCTTCTCATCTTTTGGAGGCTCTGATTTCACGCTCAAACTGTTCTTTAAAATGAAGCCCTACGGGCTGGAGGAATGGCAGAGCAGTTAAAGAGCTTGCCTAGCAAGCACACGTCCAAGTTCATTTCCCCAGTACCACATAAACCAGGTGTGGTGGTGCCTGCCTGTAGTCCCAACACTCAGGAGGCTGAGGCAGGAGGATTGCTATGAGTCCAAGGCCAGCCTGGGCTCCATAGGCAGTTCAGGACCAGCTTGATGTACAGACCGAGATCCTGTCTCAAAGAAGAAGAAGAAGAAGAAGAAGAAGAAGAAGAAGAAGAAGAAGAAGAAGAAGAAGAAGAAAATACAAAAAAAATTCTTTGGGACAGAAAGAAATCTGAACACAAGAGCATGTCAAAACAGAAAAATCTCTTCTGGTTAATGCACATAAAAATTTAGTAAAAGCAAAAGCTATCACAGCAGCTGATTCAGGTGTGTCCCATGTGACACTCTTACTGGAACCTGGTATAGTAACTGCGTTGGTAACTGAGCCTTTGTTCGAGACCATAAAGTCAAATAACACTTCTTCCATATTTTATCTATTTATTTTCTTGGACACAGGGTCTTGCTCTGTAGTCCAGGCTGAACTCACTATGTAACCTGGGCTGGCCTTGAACTCATGGCAATCTTCCTGCCTTAGCTTCCTGAACACTTGGATTATAGGCATGTGCCACTATGTCTGGCTTATGTGATATTAGGAAATCGAACTCAGGACCTTGTGCTTGCTAGGCAAGTGGTTTAACTGGTGAGCTACTCCCCAGTTCACATGTCACTTCTCATAGAAATTATTTTGTATATCTTTAAGTGAAAAGTTGTTACAAAACTATTTTGTATGTATTGACTGAAAAGACACGTTTCTTTATGTCTGAGCAGATTGTCAGAAAAGTAGCTTTTTAGCTGCTACAAATTGCTAGTTGAATAGTTAGATTCAACATCACAGATACAAAGATAAATCTGGGGCTAGGGATGTGGGTTAGTGATTAGAGCGCTTGCCTAGCAAAAGCAAGGCCTTGGGTTTGGTTGCTCAGCATCACATAAGCCATGTGTGGTGGTCCATGCCTGTGATCTCCCAGCACTTGGAAGGATGAGGCAGGAGGATTCCTCTAAGTCCAAGGCCAGCCTGGCTCCATAGTGAATTCAGGACCAGCCTGGGCAACAGAGTGGGACACTGTCTCAAAAAACAAACAAACAAACAAACAAACAAACAAACAAACAAAAACTCCGCAAACAAAAAGAATTAAGAGGCATACACTATTTAGTAAAGTAATGAAAGTCTGTTGTGAATGACAACAGACACACCTGCCTAGTTGATGATGGAAGACTAAGGTATCATGATGTGTTCTAGAAGCAGACAGGAGGTGCCCATACAGGACCCTGTAATGACTGTACTCCAGAACTCCATTCTTATAGACCATGAACACTTTCTAATTGGAAAACCAAAGCCTGGATCTTACTTTCCTCTTCTCCTTTCTCTTTTGGACACAGAGTGTCTGGTGTATTATACATGCATACCTGTTTATTCATACTGCATTTTTTTCCCTACATGGTCAACAATACTGCTGTGGTTTGGACCTGGCGTGTCCCCCAAACGCCTCGTGTATTTGGATGTTGTGGATTACCTATGGACACCGTGTGCTGCTGGGAAGTGGAGCCCGGCTGGAAGGGCTGGATGCTTAGGGCTTGACCTGGAGGGGTTTGTGCTGGTTCCGCCCTTCCTCCCTCACTTGGCTCCCCACCTGCCCTGCTGTGAAGAGCCCTCTGGCTATGTCCTCGCCATGTGCTGGGTGTCATGTGTGTTCACCATCACTGCAGCCCACGTATGGACTGTGACTTCTGTAACTGTGAGCATAGATAAATCTTTCCTCCCTTAAATTGAAGATATTGGGTATTCTGTTCCAGCAATGAGTAAGTAACTGAGACAAGTATGTTGTGTTTGGCATAAGATGGAACAGGGGTGGGAAGAATCCTGGTTTGGTGAAAATAGCCCCTTTTCTCCAGTAGCGGAAGCATGCTCTGCTTTTCTCTTTATATTCCAGTTAAGTTTTTTGGCTCTCACTGTTTAACAAAAAAAGTGAATAACATGATGTGTTAATTACTTTTGCACTGCTGTGACTCAGTACTTGACACACGATTTAGAGAAAGTCTATTTTAGCTCACAGTTTCAGAAGGCCACAATCCGTCCATGGGCAGCTGGCAGCGGCAGAAGCATATGACGGAGGCAGAAGTGGAGGCAGCTCCTCACAGCATTGCTAACAGGAAGCCAAGCCCCAGAGGAAGAGAGGAAGCAGGATGTATTCTTCCAGGTTCTGTCTCAGTGATCTGCCCCTTCTGGTTGCCTGTAATCGAATCCACACACACACTGTAATCTATAATGTGCAACATGCCTGTCTTCCATCATGCACCTATGACTCACCACATGCTCACACATCACCCCTTCAGACCAAGCCCCATCTAACAGCACATGGTTCTACAGATCAAATATAGGAGACCTGTGGGAGCCACTCCAGACCCGAATCAGAATACATATAAAATTCCTGCACCACCATGTTTGATTAGAGAATTTTGATGTTTTTTATTTATCATTGTAAAAATCAAGGGAAATTTTGGGGCCTGGAAGAATGGCACAGTGGTTAAAGTTCTTGCCTTGCAAGCACAAGGCCCTGAATTCAATTCCCCATCACCACATAAAGCTGGGTGTGGTAGTGCATGCCTGTAATCCCAGCACTCCGGAGGCTGAGGTAGGAGGACTGTCATGAGTCCAAGACCAGCCCAGGCTACAGAGTGAGACCCTGTCTCACCAAAAATAAAAAATAAAAATAAAAAAAAGAAAGAAAGAAAAAGAAAAGGAAAGGAAGAAAGCAAGCAAGCAAGCAAGCAAGCAAGCAAGCATCTATTGGCAGCCAGGTAGAGAGCAGGAAGGGAAGAGCTAGTGACAGAAATATGGCCCAGGGACCTCCTTCCAAACAGGCCCTCCCTCGGCCACCAAGTTCGGCCATGATTCCCAGTGCATATGGCGCCTTTCAGTGGCCCCGCCACTGAATTTGTGAGACTTTTAGGGGACACCAGAACATCTCAAGCAATTTATTTTCCCTTTTGTAACTCCAACATCACTTGCATTGTGCTATGATTAAATGTTTTTTTTTTTTTCTCGGTTAACGCATGAGGGTAGGTTCTCAACAGCTGTGGGAGAATGTGGCTACACCTCTGGCAATCTACTTTCTTTCCTTTTGTAGTTCTGGGGATCAAACTCAGAGCCTTCACTTTCTACTGTTTATTGGAGAAGGGGTGTCACTAAATCCCTAAGTTGCCTAGACTGGGCTTCAACTTGTGAACCTGTGATACTCCTGCCTCAGCCTTACAGAATTATAGGCTGTGTCCTTGGGCTGGATTTCCTCTCCTTCTTTCTTATACTAGGGATTGAGCCTGTGGCTTCTTTTTTTTTTTTTTTTGAGACAAGGTCTCGCTCTGTGGTCCAGGCTGGTCCTGAATTCACTTTAGAGCCCAGGCTGGCCTTGGACTCACGGCAATCCTCCTGTCTCAGCCTCCCGAGTGCTGGAATTACAGGCGTGCGCCACCACGCCCAGCTATGTGGTGCTGGGGAATTGAACTCGGGAATTTAGCGCTTGGCTTAGCACTTGCTCAAGCACTTTAACCGCTGAGCCATTCCTTCAGCCTGAGCCCGTGGCTTTCACACTAAGCTATGTCTTTGGATCTTTTTCTCTTTTAACTTTTATTTATTTATTTATTTATTTATTTTGAGATAGGGTCCCTCTAAGTTGCTAAATGACCCAGGCTGGGCTCCAATTTGTAATCCATTTATCCCAACTTTCCAGACTGCTGGAATTATAAGCATACATTCCTCCCTCACCCCCACCTCATCCCTACCTTTGGTTATGTTTCTATACCTTTTCATTCATCCATGCATTCATTCATTCACTGAGGCAGGGCCTTGCTTTGTAATCCAGGGTGGTCCTGAACTCACTATGGAGACCAGGCTGGCCTCAAACTCCTAGCAATTCTCCTGCCTCAGCCTCCTGAATGCTGGAATGACAGGTGTGTGCCACCGCACGTGGCTTTAGGGAATGAACCTAGGGCCTTGTACTTGCTGGACAAGTCCTTTACCTCTGACTTGGGCTCCCACACCCTTTTCCATCATTTTGGACCACCTCCTCAGCACTTCTCCTGCCTCGAAATAAAAGGAAATGACTTTGCAAGCCAAGATTTCTCATTTGACCCAGAGCTAAAAAGAAGCTGGTTCTGAATCACGAGGCCCAATCATATTTCAGCCCCTGAGCATGTTTTCCTTCTCTTACATGAATATCAATCATTAAGAGAAATAATTGGCTATTATTATACTCGATTCATTATTCATTGCTCATAAATATTTGAGTTGAGTTCTTCCAGATAAGATGATAGTAAAATATGCCATGCAAAGCTTTGCCTTCTGCTGGAACATTCCAGGGTTCCAAGTATATATTTTTCCCTTATGTTCTATGATGGATGAATTCAATTTGTACCTTATATTGGTGAGTGGCTATTTTTTGGAAGTAGAAAACAATACTTCCTCAGCCTTAATAGCAGCCATCGGTGCAAGACTGGCAGTTGCTGTCTTTGATTACTCTCTCTTTTTTCTTTTGAATTAGGGTCTTGCTCTATAGTCCATTCTGGCTGTGAACTCACAGAAATTCTGTGGCTCAGCTCCACAGAACTTGTATTACAGGCATGAGCCATGATGCCTGGCTTGTGTGGCGCTAGGGAACTGAATTCAGAGCCTTGCGCTTGCTAGGCAAGTACACTAAACACTATTTCTCCAGCTGCAAAAATCTTAATTATGGTTATATATTCAACTCCAATATTCAATTCTAAAGATTCATTTTTATAGCAGTCTGCATGAGTATAAATAATTACATACTTATCCTCCCTACTACATGGTTGGCTTTTCTTTTCTTTTTCTTCTTTCTTCCTTTTTTTTTTTTTTTTTTTTTTTGAGACAGGGTCTCACTCTGTAGTCCAGGCTGGTGCTGAACTCGCTGTGTATACAGCCTAGACTAGCATAGAACTCATGGCCATCCTCCTGCCTCAGCCTCCTGAGTGCTGGAATTATAGGTGTGCACTGCTATACACAATTTATGTGGTGCTGGGCCTTGACATTGCTTGGTTCCTGTTTGTTTGAGGCTGGATCTTGCTATGTTTGTCTAGAATTAACTATTTAGCCCAGGCTGATCCTAAACTCACCATCTTACTGTCTCAGCCTCCAGAGTGCTGAGATTATAAACATGTGCCATATGCCTGGGTCAGAGTTTTTATTTTAAATGCAAAATTGTATATAATAGCAAGAGAGAGAGAGAGAGAGAGAGAGAGAGAGAGAGAGAGAGAGAGAGAACCTAAAGCTGAGCCTGTTGCCTAGACCTGTAATCCCAGCACACTGACTGAGAGGCTGAGGTAGGAGGAGGATCACAAGTTTGAGACAGCCTGGGTAGTTTAGCAGACCCTGCCTCAAAATCAAAAATAAAAATGGGCAAATGATGCAGCTTAGGAGCTGGAGAGATGGTACAGTGGTTAAAGTGCTTGCCATGCAAGTGCAAGGCCCTGAGTTCAATTCCCCAGTACCACATAAAGCCAGGTGTGCCCAGCCTGTGAAGGCTGAGGCAGGAGGACTGCCCTGAGTCCAAGGCCAGCTTGGGCTACATAGTGAGTTCAGGATCAGGATGGGCTATAAAGTAAGACCCAGTCTCAATCAATCAATCAGTGCATCAATCAAAAAGGACTTTAGGAGATAATAGTGTATTAATGTAAACTCATTAATTGTAACACTGTGATTAGCCAGGTCTGGTGGTATAGGGAGACTGGGGAATCTCAAATCCAAGCCCAGCCTGGGCAATTTAGTCACTTAGCCAGACCCTGTCTCAAATTTAAAACTAAAGAATCGGCTGGGGGCTCCATTCCAGCTTGGGCCCTGCAGAATGGCTCCTGCAAAGGAAGGTGGCAAAAAGAAGAGTGGTTCTGCCATCAACGAGGTGGTGATCCGAGAGTCCACCGTGGACATTCACAACGCATCCATGGAACGGGCTTCAATAAGTGCACCCCCTGGGCACATAATGTGATCTGGAAATTTGCCATGAAGCAGAAGGTACTCTGGATGTGTGCATCTAGACCCGGCTCAACAAGCTGTGTGGGCGGAAGGGATAGGGCAGGTCCCCTATCGTATCCAGCATGGTTGTCCAGGAAACGTGATGAAGGTGAGGATGCACCAAACAAGCTCGGGACTTTGGTAACCCACATCCCCGTTACAGTCAACGCGATGAGAACCAGTTATCAAATGCAGTTATATGTATATACATATATTACATCCATTCCCCTTCCCACCTCCCTGGTTCTCCCATATTCCCTTTTGCTCTCTACAATCTTCCAAATTTCTTCCATTTCTCTTTTATTTTACTTCTTTCTGTCTGTCTTTTGAGATAGCATCTTGCTCTGTAGTCCAGGCTGGTCCTGAACTCACTACATAGCCAGGGCTTATCTACTTAACTCATGGCATCCTCCTCCATCAGCCTCCCCAGTGACGGGAATGCAAGCATGAGCCACCAGTCCCTTATTGTGGCACTGGGGAATTGAACCCAAGGCCTTGTGATTGCTATGCAAGGGCTTTAACCGCTGAGCTAGAGCAGTGCCTATAGCCCATCTTCTACTTTTTTATACTCATTTTTTCTCATATTGGAGAAACCACGTGATACTCAACCTTCTGTGACTGATTAATTTCACTAAACATGATGGTTCTAAGATGCATCTATTTTGCTACAGATGACTCAGATTTATCTTTCTTTATGGCAGGGTAGTACTCCATTGTGTAAATATACCATTTCTTCTTTATCTGTTCAGCTATTGGTGGACATATTGGCTGCTTCCAAGAGTTAGCTATTATAACTTGCACTGCCAATGTATTAAAATTTTTTTTTTCATTTATCTATGCTCTGATCCTTCTTTTTTCTTTCTGCTGCTTCTGAATTCGGATTGTTCTTTTTTCTCTAGGACTTTGAGCTGCATCATTAGGTTATTAGATTATTAGCTGCATCATTACATTATTATTATTTGAGATTGCTATTTATTTATTGAGACAGAATCTCCCTCTACAGCCCACGGTGGTCCTGAACTTACTATGGATCCCAGGCTGGCCTTGGACTCAGAGAAATCCTCCTGCCTCAGCCTCCCAAGTGCTAGAATTACAGGGGGGTGCCACCACACTCAGCTGAGATTGCTTTTTTAAAAAATATGTGCATTAATAACTATAAATTTTCCTACTAGTATTGCCTTTGTTGTGTCCCATAGATCCTGGTATGATACATCTCTGTTGTCATGTAACTGTAAGAAGTTTTTGATTTTTTTCTTGTTTGTTCTGTGATCCATTGTTTCTTCAATAATGTGCTATTTAATCTCCATGTATTTTTATAATTTCTGTAGTTTCTTTGCTGTTGATTCCTAGTTTTATCCCATCATGATCTGAAAGCATGCAGGAAATTATTTCAATTCTTGTGTATTTATTTAAGCAATTCTCATGGCCAAGAATAGAGTCTATTTTGTGAAAAGTTCCATGGCTGCCAAGTAAAAGTGTCTTCTGTTGATGCTGGAGGAACACTCTGGATATCTAAGCCCATTTGTTCTATGGTGTGATCTAGATCTGATGTTCCTTGGTTGATTTTTTTACTGTCCTGCTTTTGAGAGCTGGTATTGAAATTCCTTAGTAGGATTGTGTTGGGTTTATTTGACCTTTCAGGTTCAACAGTTTCTGTTCTATGAAATTGTGTGCACAACAGTGGGAACATACATGTTTATCACTGTGAGCTCTTCCTTTTGGATTGTTCCTTTCATTAGTATGCAGTGTCCATCTTTGTTTCTTCTGATCTGTTTTGGTGTGAAGTCTAGTGTCTGAGAATAGTGTGGTTACACCTGCTTATTTTGGGGCTCCACTAGCATGGAGTGTTAACTTCTTTTACTTTTAGTCTATATGCTTTTTACCTTATTCTGCTTTTTTTTTTTTTTTTTTTTTTTGAGACACAGTCTTGCTCTATAGTTCAGGCTGGCTCTGAACTCACTATGTGGCCCAGGTTGGCCTTGAACACATGGCAATCCTCCTACTTTGACCTCCAGAATTCTGGGATTACAGGAGCGTGCCTCTACACCTGGGTTATATGGTGCTGGGAGTTGAAACCAAGGCCTTTAACTTGGCAGACAAGCACTCTAACCACTAAGAGAAAGTCTCAGTCTATGTGCTTCTTTGTGGGTGAAGTCTGTCTCTTGAGGACAACAAAAAAATTGTTGTTTTTTTTCTTTGATCTGCTAGTCTGTGTCTTTTGATTGGCAAAGTAAGTCCATTAGCATTGAGAATTATTGCAAGATCCTGTCATTATCTTTTTTATTTTTTTAGGTGTTGGTTCTCTGCTCTTTTTGTTTGTTTTTGGCTTTTCTTTCTACTACACTTCCTTTTTCCTGAGTTTTTTGGTGCTACTCTCCTCCCTATCTCAGGTATTTTTGCAGTGCTGGTCTCATGGTTGCAAATTTTGTTAGGATTCCTTGGAAGTGAAAATCTTTTACTTCTCCTTCACGTTTCAGGGATGACTCACTGGATACAACAGCTTGGATTGACACATTCTTTCTTTTCAAGCATGGAAGATTTCATTCCATATTCTCCCAGCCTTTAAAGTTTACACTAAGAAATCTTCAGTTATTCATATGAACTTGCCTTGATAGAATACTCTGTTTTTCTCATAGTGCTTTTAATATTCACTTTTTGTGTTGAATTTCAGAGATTTTGATCAAGATGTGACTTGGAAAGGCCCTTTTCTGGTCTAGGTTATTTGGTGTTCTATAAATGCCTCTTGTACCACAATATTAATTTCTTTTTCTAGACCTGGAAATTTTCTGCTACAACTGTAGTGAGCAAATTCTTCATGCCTTTGTGCCATCCTGTGCTCTTTCACAGTCATAATTCTGAGGTTGGTTCTCCTGGATTTATCCAGCAGCTGTTTCAACCAGCAATCTTGCTGTCTTGTTTTGAAGATGTTCTTGAATGCGTCCTTTAACCCCATGACCTTGTCTTCAAAGTCTGAAACTCTGTCCTTACAATGTTCAAGCCACTTGACTTGTATTTAATTAAATTTTTCATATCTTCTTTATTTCTTCTCAGGTTTTTCACTTCTATACCAAAACATTCCTTCATATCTTGCATAGACTTGTTTACCTCAGTCAACTTTTTGTTTGTGCCTTCTTTAAACTCATCAAACTTTTTATCCATTAAAACCACTATTGGTTTAGTAAATTCTTCTTTAAGTTTGCTAATCATTTTTTGCGCTTATCTAAGTTGCACTGTTTTAGGGCCCATGCTATTCTGTATTTCTGTAGGTCCTTTTGCCTTGTCTTCTCATGATACTATGACTAAGAGTTGTAGATCAGTTAGAGACAAAACAAAACAAAACAAAAACAAAACAAAAGATAACCTCTGTCTCTAAAAGAACAATTGAGTTCAAAATTTTATTGTGTTGAGTTATTGGGACAACTACTCTCTTTCCTTGTCCTGTAGAGTGGCAACTATTCACCAATATGGATGAGGGAGAGTAGCAATTGAGTGGCCAGCTGTCGTTCAGTGACCAGTGTCTGCTCTGTGTCCATTGGTGATATCTACCCCTGTCATTCCTGTGCCTGAACCTACAGAGGGGTGCCTTCCCTACGAGATATCAGCTAATATTCAAGCCTAGGATTTTATCTGAAGGCATTCTGGGGTGCGGGGCAGAAGCCCACTGAGTTGTGTGCTGGGTGTAGGCAGTGAGGGGTAGTCAAGAACACATCGCATGTTGAGCATAAGGGACCCAGGATGGGAATAGTTTTAAGAGGCAGAACAATGCTTGCTTTCCTGCTTAATTAATTAATTAATTGATCGATTTATTATGGTTTGATTTGTGAATTGGACTGACTGATTGTTGTGTGAATAAAGAACATTTCCAAGGTAAATTCATCTGCCTCTGTCCCCTCTGTCTCCTCTGACGGAGTGCTCGCGACACTTGGCTAAATTTATGATTCTCCTGTCTCAGCATCCATGAGTGCTGTGATGACAGGCCTGTACCACTGGTCCCAGCTGTAAATCTTTTAAACATTACAGTGATGGCATTGGATGAAGAGACATGGTTAGAGTACTTGTCTAGCAAGCACAAGGCCCTGAGTTCCCTACAAGACCAGCTTATGGAGGTGCACATACTGACCAGCCACAGGACAGTCCTGTCACTGACTGCAAACTTCCCTCTGTTTTGGTAACTTAAGCCACTCCTGTACTGGGACATGAAGACTTTTGCTGATCTAAAATCAAGAATGCTGATTTCAAGCTTGAAACTCCTTCATCTTCCCCGGTGCTAGCTATCTAGAAAATAAATATTTTCCTATTTATCTCATTGAATGATTTATTTATTTATTTATTTTATGGCACCGGAGAGCCAACTAGAACCTGCACAAAGAGCCACATCCTGGGGCTGGAGAAATGGCTCAGCGGTAAGTCAAGGGCTAAGTACCCGAATTCAACTAGCCTGAGTGGGAGGAACATTCTGGACAGAGGTCATGGTGGCCTACGGCACGGTGATTGGTCCGCATCTTGTGCCTCAGTCTGACACATTTCCCCTCTTACCTGTCTTAGGTGAGAGCTTGCATTGTTTGTTGATCTGTTAAGTCCCTGTGTCTGCCTCTCTGATTTGGCAAGCTCACAGGTGGTAATATTTTATTAACAGGAATAACTCTTTTATCAGTCTACACCTTGCAGTCATGCTGGGCAGGTTGTGATAGTGTACTTGCCCCCAACAAAGTGCCGAGTCACCCTGTCTCAGCACTTTTCCTCAACATGGAGCCCAGGAGGAACTGCAGCTTCTCTTACTCCATGTCTCTTAATGAAATAATAGAGCCCGGTGTGGTGGTGCCCGCCCTGGATCCTGACCCTCCGGGATGCTGAGGCAGAAGGATTGTAAATTCAAGCCTCGCTTGGGCAACTTAGCAACTTAATGGGACCCTGTCTTAAAATAAAACTAAAGACGGGCTGGAGGAATGGCTCAGTGGTTAAAGCGCTTGCCTAGCAAGTGCTAAGTCAAGCGCTAAGTACAAGAGTTCATTCCCCAGAACCACATTAGCTGGGCACGGTGCTGCACACCTGTAATCCCAGCACTCTGGGAGGCTGAGACAGGAGGACTGCTGTGAGTCCAAGGCCAGCCTGGGCTCCATAGTGAGTTCAGGATCAGCCTGGGCTACAGAGCATTACCCTGTATCAAAAACAAAAACCCAAACAAATAAATAAAAATTAAAAAAGAAATAATGGGCTGGTGAGGCAGTTTTCAGGTAAACGCCCTGGGTTCAATTCCCAAGCACCATATAAACTGAGTGTGGTGGTGCATACCTATAATCTCAGTACTCAGGAGGCTGAGGCAGGATGTTTTCTGTGAGCTGGAGGCCAGCCTGGGTAAGAGAGTAAGTTCAGAACGAGGCTAGACTACTAAGTCAGACTCTTTATGAATCAAAAAAAAATTATTTATGAGCTAACTTTCTTGGAGTTCTCCCAAGACTGAAATAGACTTTGACTCTACTTGCAATGAGTTGTCTTAACAATTACGTAAATGACCTTGAGACACGGCCGGTGTAAGTATCAGTTTGCTCTCTTTTTTTTTTTTTTTTTTTTAGGATAAGGACACAGGAATTTAGAGAGCCTTACGACTGCAAGGACAGAGAGATCTGCTTGGTCCATTAGCAGAAGAGCCACTGGTAGCATCAGGGTGATGTGGGTAACTCTGGGTTGCATCGTGATTGCTCTGCCCCAGCTGCTCTCCACCAGCCCCAAGTTTCTTTGGGCACTGTTAATGACCTCAGCAGCACGGCCATTGCGCTCTCCGTGCTACTGGGTAGGGCACTTGTTTGAAGGATGTGGCTTGGCTTCAGGGCTGTGGACGTGCCGCTGGCTAGCGGTAAGGTGAAGGAGAGGGTTAGAACTAAGCTTCAGACTAGGGGAGTTTGATGCGGTTCCTTCAGCCTTGATGGCCATCCTGACACATGGTCTTTCTGCCACATCGCTGGGGTCCACTGTGGGCAAAATCACCACAGTAAGAGGCTGCGTTAAAGCCACTGAAGGCTGTAGATTCAGGGGAAAGTGAAGTTCTCCTATTGGGCTGCAGAATAGGACATATGCTTTGTCAGTGAGCCCACTGGTATTTCCTGCGCTCTATGCTTATTCTGTAGTAGCAATCAAGAAAGTTGATTTATTTATTTTATGGCGCTGGAGAGCCAACTAGGACCTGTGCAAAGAGCCACATCCCGGGGCTGGAGAAATGGCTCAGCAGTAAGTCTAGGGCTAAGTACCTGAATTCAACTCCCCGGCACCACATAAACCAGGCACACACCTGTAATCCCAGCACTCGGGATGCTGAGACAGAAGGATTGCCAGGAGTCCAAGGTCAGCCTGGGCTCCATAGTGAGTTCAGTACCAGCCTGGGCTATAGAGTGAGACCCTGTCTCAAAAAAATTATAAAGTTTTTAGGGCTAGTGAATACTTAATGAGAAGTCTACTTTCACAAAAAAAAATATAAAAACAGCTAAATCTTTTCATGTTTAGTTCTGTAGGGAGGCCGAGCACAGAGTGTGTAATTTATTATGCACAGTAATCTCATGGACAGCTGGGACACTGAATCTTACCTACAAGGGATTGCATTTTTATTCACTAGGCTTACAATTTACTTGAGAGTAGATTATTTTTTAATTGTTTGTCTTTAAAGGAATTTAATTACATCAAAAGAGATGAAACAATAACATCTTCCACATCTTGTTCTGCAAGCCTTTAAAAATACAGCAGACAATGAAATTCTGGATTGTAGGCTTAACAGTTTTCTTTAATGTCCCACAACCATCTGTCCCACATTTTTTGGGACAGACCTGTTTTCAATATTTTTTTCCATCATTTCCATAAACTTTGACAATTCTCTAGAAAATCAGATATTTCGGTTGCTTTGGCAAGCAGAAAATGAATAAACATATACATGTATAAAAAGAAGACAGGAAGTTGCAATGGAGAGAGAATGACAGGGTCAGGAAATGTCCTGATCATTCTGCATGGCAAAATGTCTGTGTATTGTATCATTAGCAACCCAGGAGCGATGGGAATAATCACAAATTCTATTCCACCCCCTATACCTTAGTACATTTTGTCGAATAAACATGGCTCCGCCTCTGTTGGCTGCTCAATTTCCGCCCATCTGTTCTGGTAATTGCTTTTCCTTCCTCATTGTAGTTTCCAGTGTCTGGACAGGCTTATCCTGTTTCCTCCCGTGATGATTTTGTTTCAGTCAGTTCCTGATTCCTCTTCCTTTTCCTTTTTATCCACTCCCATTTGACCTCTGCCTTGCACTACAGACTTGTAGAGTCATTCTAAATACGATTCCAGCCATAATTCTTAACGATTAGCTATGATGATGAAATATTCTGGCACTTGACTTTCACATTGTGTGTTTTATACCATCACACGCACACACACACACACACACACACACACACACACACACACACACACGCAGAGCTTAAGACATTTGAGAAGAATATGGTAGGTAGATTGTGGGCAGGAAGAGAGGGTGTTTTAAACATATTGTGGTACCTAATTAGATAACTATATGGATAACAAGTGACCCAACAACTTAAAAAGTCACAAGAAAGCGGAGAAAAGATTCCAAGAGTCACAATAATGAGGTAACAAAATTCTCTAGTCCAAGAGAAACCTGTGGCATGAGACGTCAGTGTCCTAGGTCATGACAAGCTAGCATGGCAAGTTCCTGTGGACTCCTGGAGGCCAGATGATTGTATGTGATTCCTCAGCACGACGTGAGCTGGGTGTGCTAGTGCACACCTGTAGTCCCAGCACTCACAGTCAACAGAGTGAATGGGAAGTATTGTCACTAAAAGCGTTTTCCTACTCAATTTCAACTTGGAATATGTAACAGAGGTGACTGATTGGTTTGTCATAACTGCTTTATTATTTATTTATTTTTGTGGTACTGGAGATTGAACCCAGTGCCTTTGCATTGAGCTCTACTCCCACCCCTTTTTTAAATTAAAAATTTTTTTCTCTTTAATTTGCCCAGGCTGGGTTCAAAATTATGATCCTCATGTCTCAGGCTCCCAGAGTATTGGGATTACTGATGTGAAGCACCACGTTCAGCTTCTTGTTTTTTTTAATCTACAGAAATTCAGACTCTGGTGTAGTAGCACATACCTGTAATCCCCTCATGGAGGGAATCTGAAGCAGGAGGATCAAGTTCTAGCTTTGTTTATCCAACTTCATGTGAATCTCTGCTTCAAAATAGATCACATACCTTTTAGTTTGAGAATACAATGGAGCATTTATTACTACATTGGTGGTGAGATAACAGGACAGGTGGTTGTCTCTCAAGTGCTAGCTATCAAGCACAGAAGAGAAAGAAATCAAACCTGGGATTGATTGGCAAAAATGCATCTTGCTCACAGGAAAAGTGGACTCATCTCTAGCTCTGGAGGTGAGAAGTATTAACACAAAAGTTCACGTCATTCCTCAGCACCACATGAGCTAGGTGTCATGGTGCATAACTGTAATCCCAGCACTCATAGTCAACAGAGTAAATGGGAAGTACTGTCAATTAATGTTACTGCCTCGTGTTTGGTGTTGCTGGCCACTACTGGTGCCACCTGGTTGTACCACAGGCCACTGGATGACTCTGAGTTTGCTGTTCTTTGCAGCTGGCCTCTTGATCTCTTCAGGGCTAACAGGACTACATAGTGGGAACTTGTTTTTTTTAAAAAAACAAACAAACAGTATTGGGCTGGAGGATGGCTCGGGGGTCAAAGCACTTGCTTAACAAGCACTGTGCAAGCACTAAGTACCCGAGTTTAATTCCCCAGCACCATATAAGCCAGGTGTAGTGGTGCATGCCTGTATCCAAGACCAGCCTGGGCTCCACAGTGAGTTCAGGACCAGCCTGGGTTGCAGAGCGAGACTCTGTCTCAAACAAAACAAAATACCACACAAAAAACAAAAAAAAAACCCCATATTTTTATAGTTCTTTCCTTTAAAGCAACCACTTTGTTTAAACTACTCAGGATAAGACTCCTGAGATTTGCAAGACCTTCTGATCTTACATTACCCAAGAAAGAACTCATGAGCATAGATTCAGGACCACTGGAGTAAGACCTGTGCTGCATGCAAGGGAGTTAGCACACAGAGGACGTCCTCCTAGATTCACCCAACGAGTGTGAGAGGATTGCTGCTTCCATGGTCTGAGGAGGCCTATGACTGGTCCAAATTTCAGCCTGAAGATTGGTTACCCCTTAGTTCTGTGGCAGTTTAAATTCAAGCTGGGCAGCCAACTTCTGGAGTGGGTATAGGGCATCCCAGGTGAGGCAGCTGGTGGGTGGTTTTGATGGACAGACGTCAAGTCTAAGTGGAAAATGGCAATTGAAAGTGGGCATTTGTATGTGTCTCCACTTGTATTATCACAGCTTACTGGGGAGTGGGGGGGAGTTGGGCTGATAACAGTGGGCCCAGATTGCCCCTCCCTGGTCTTAGTTGTGGTAAGGCAGTTACCAGCCAGCTGGCTCCAAGGTGAAATGGCATGGCGAAGGGTGTGTGTGTGTGTGTTGTGGGGGGTGGGGGGAGTTGCTGAACCATGGCAGCCTCTTTAAAGAGACTCCAGGGTCGGGGAGGGGGGTCACGACTAACAGCTGAACTGCATTTCCTGTTGGAGCAGCCCAGAGTGGCCACACTATAACCCCAGAAGTGGTGAGAGGACTTTTTCCAAAAGAGACCATTGAACTAGGTATCTGAGGAGATAGCTCAGTAGTTAAAGCACTTGCCTTGCATATGCAACACTCTGGGTTTGATTCTCCAGTACTACATAAGCCAGACATCGTGGTGTGTACCTAAAATCTGAGAAGTGATATATCTATAATTCAAGCACTTGGGAGGCTGAGGCAGGAGGTTTACCCTGAGTTCCAGGCCAGCCTGGGTTCCATACTGAGTTCAGAACCAACCTGAACTATGGAGCGGGACATTGTTTCAAAAAAAAAAAAAAAAAAAACCACAAAGAAAAAAAAATAGACCAAATCCTTGGCCATTAGACATGCTTAAATAAATACAAAAGAACTGAAATTATTTCTTGTATATTTTCAGATCATAGTGGAATGAAAGTAGAAATCAGCAGCATAAAAAGCTATATAAATACATGGAGAGGGCTGGAGGAATGGCTCAGTGGCTAAGGTGCTTGCCTAGCAAGCACTAAGACAAGTGCAAATTACCTGAGTTCGATTTCCCAGCACCACATAAATTGGGCATGGTGGCACACATCTGTAATTCCAGCACTCGAGAGGCTGAGGCGGGAGGATTGCCATGAATGCAAGGCCAGTCTAGGCTCCATAGCGAGTTCAGGACTAGCCTGGGTTACAGAGAGAGACCCTGTCTCAAACATAAATAAATAAATACATGGAGATTAAATAATGCATTACTGAACAAGCGGATCACAGAAGAAAACAGTAAATTAAAAATAAATTTCTGATAGGGAAGCCCCCATGTCTAGGACCTCTTTCTGACTAGCAGAAGCTTTATCCCCTTTCTTTCCCCTCCTATAATTTTCCAAGTAAAGTGTTCTCTTCACAACCTGCCCCCTACCAAAAAAAATTCTGAAGTCAAATAACAATGGAAGCACATCAGAGCACAATCTCTGAGGTGCAATGAGAACAGTACAAAGAGGGATATTTATAGCTATGAATGTACATATATGAAACAACCAGCAATCTCTATCTAATGATGTGGCTTAGAGTCCTAGAGAGACTAGAACGAGCCAAATCCTAAACCAGCACAAGGAAAGAAATTGTAAGAACCAGAGTGGAGATTAATGAAATTGAAACTAAAAACATTCATGAATCAAAAAGCTGGTTTTCCAAAAGGTTAAATAAGATTGATAAACCCCTAACCAAATTCACCAAAAGAAGAGAAGAAAAATTCACATTAGTGTGATTAGAAATGAAAAAGGTGAAAGAAATCACAACAGACACTATCAAAATCCAGAGGATTAAAAAAAAAACTGTTCTGAAAACTTACATTCCAATAAATTCAAGAACCCGGAAGAAATGGGCAAATTCCTAGACATTTATGATATGTACCCGAATTGAACCATAAAAACTCTGATAGAGCAATAACTAGGGATGAAATTGAAGTAATAATAAAAGGTCTACCAACAAAGAAAAGCCCAGGACCTGAAGGAACGTATCAGAACCTTAGGGAAGGAAGAGTTATCACCAATGCTTCTCAAACTCCTCCGTGAAATTGAAAGAGAAGGAACACTGCTCAACTTCTTCCTGGAAGCTACTATCACCTGGATCCCAAAACCAGGTAATGACTCAACAAAGAAAGAAAATGCCAAGCCCATTTCTTTAATGAATATAGATGCAAATCCACTTAACATTTGGAATCAGAATGCAAAAATTAAGAAAAAGATCATACAGCATGAGTAATCTGGACTCATTAAGGGGATGAAGGAATGTTTAACATGTGATTCAATCAATGGAATACACCACCTAAATAAAAGGACAAAAATCACATGATCATCTCAATAGATACAGAAAAAAAAAACCTTTGACAGAATACAATAGCCCTTCCTAATCAAAACTCTGATGAAAACAGGTATGAAGGAATCTTACCTCAAGCTGATAAAAGCAATTTATGGCAATTTTACTGCCAACATCAACCTGCATGGGGAAAAACTGAGAGCATTTCCCCACAAATCAGGAACAAGATAAGGGTGTCCACTCCTACCACTTCCATTCAACATAGTGCATGTTTTCAACAATGCAAGTCACCAAATACAGAAGTTTATTTTGAGGATATGCTACCTGGCAACATCCCCCAAACTACTTCTATCAGAGTCCCAGGAGGACACAGATGGCAAGTTAGGATAATTTAAGGAGGATTTTAAGTGGCCTCTCTACAAAGGTGAAGCAGAGTAAAGAGAAATCACACTACTGTGGGGACAACAGAAGAGGGGACTGCTACCTTTTGAGATCTAAATGGTCGAGGGGGTGTTATTATAGGAGAGGGAGCATGTCCAGTGCACCTGGTGATTTCTGAGAGCTTTTCACAAGTTCTTAGTGACTCTGTAGGAGGAAGATGGGGCACTCAGTAATTTGGTCTATCTGATCATTTGCTGATTTACTGTGGGTCTTCCCATTGGCCAATTGTCATTGTCAGTCCCCTGATGAAAGGGTGCAGAATCAAGGAGAAATCTCAATATATGTCCATCACTGGTAGCTGACTACACACCAAGTAAAAAAATCAGTATATAAAGTATATAAGAAGAAGAAAGAGGTCACAATACTGGGAGTGCAGGTGTAGCTAAGGGAGTAAAGCACTAGCCTAGCATACACAAGGCCCTGGGTTCAATTTCCCACCACCATCTAAAAATATTAGCTGGGACATGCCAAAAACTCTAGCACTGAAGAGACCAGAGACCAAGGCAGGAAGATTGTCATGTATTTGAGGACAGCCTAGGTCATATAGGGAGTTCTAGTTTAGTTTAGACTATAGAGAAAGATCATGTCTCAAAAAAATACATACATATATATATATATATATATATATATATATATATATATATATAGAGAGAGAGAGAGAGAGAGAGAGAGAGAGAGAGAGAGAGAGAGAAGAGTGAGATTGTGTTACTTTTTTATTGTTGGGACAGAACATCTCCTATCCATAGCTCTTGGGAGGGCAGATTTATTTTAGCTCACAGTTTTAGAAGGTTTCGGTCCAGCCACAGGTGACTAGCAATAGTGGAAACACACGGTGGGGCCCTAGCTGGAGGAAGATCTGTTTACTCCACGGCAGTCAGGAAGCAGAGTAAGGTAGGAAAGGTGGAGCTAGCACACAACTCTCCAGGTCAAGCCCCAGTGATCTCCTTAGTCTGTCCCTTCCAGCCAGGCCCCATCTCTTAACAGCACGTGGAACCCCTAGGTATTCCACAACACCCAAATACATGAGGCTTTTGGAAAACATTCCAGATCTAAACCGTAACATTCCACCCCTGGTCACCAAAAGACTCATGTCTACCTCCTTAAGCAAAATGTATTTAGTCTTTAAGAGTTGCCAAAGTCATAGCAGTTCCAGCTCTACCAAAAAAAGTCTAAGTCCATATCTCTCCTCTGAGACTGAAGCGCAACTCTCAGCTGTGAGCCTCTGTGAAAATCAGAGAAAAGTTAAGCACTTCCAATATATAAGGGCCCAAGGGAAACATTCTCATTCCAAAAGGAGGACAGAAAGCAATCAGACCAAGGCAAGCACCAAACCTATCAAGTGCTCTTGCAGCTATGCGATTTCTCCAGCCCTCTGGCATCAGTTTCTGTTTAAGTTACTTTCCAGATACAAACCATAACAGAAGTGATAGTATTTATGTCAGATAAAGTGGATTATAAGGCAAATAGGGTCTTTTACACTTACAACTCACAAACCATCCAACAACATTTTTTGGATACTTTTTTTCATCTAATAACATAGTCATAAAAATATGAAAAAATAGAACTGCAAGACATCTAAAGAGAAATCGAAGGATAGAAAAAGGCAAGGGAGAGTATAAGAAAGTGAAGAAACTGGCACAAGAGCCAGAGAGAGGAGAAAAGAGGGGAAAAGGCTGCTGATCCCCTGAATGGCTCAGTGTAGTGGGCGCACCTCTGAGGGTGGAGAGCCTGCCCTGGGGGAGGGAAGCCAGGACAGGTGGGAGAGCCTTGCTGAGGGGCCGGGGTGGGTGAACAAGATACTTCAAAAGGGGATCATCGCCCCCTCCCTCCACCGCACACTGGAAGCTTCTGGGTTGCTAATGCCCTGCATACCAGAGACACCTATGACTGGGAATTCCACCACCCAACCAATCTCGAGCCCCAGAGGATTCCAGAGGCATCTGGGACTGAACCCTTCGCTGAACCCTTTTTTCCTGTGCACCAGAGCCAGCCAGAGACAGCCAGAGACAGCAGAAACATAGGAAACATGGTAATATATCTCCTACAAAAAGACCTGACACCCCTGAAAATGATACCAGGGATCATGAAATAGAAGAATCCAAAGATGAAAAAGATAAAAAAGATGATAACTTTTGGGCCCAGAAATAATTTGAATTAAAACAAGAAATGAAACAGTGCAAGAGATACACCTGGACACAGCTAAGCTAACAGCAAACTTTGAAAAGCAATTAGAGGAGAACAAAGAAGATGCAAACTAGCAGATAATGAAGGCAATACAAGAAATTAGAGAAGAACACAACAGAAATATTAAAAAATTGAATGCAGATATTCAGGAAGTGGAAAACAAACAGGAAATAATAAGCAACCACTTTGAACATCTTCAGAATAGCATGTCAGAGGTAGAAGATAAAGTGACTGAGCTGCAACATACAGGCCGTGAAGAACACAAAGTAAATAAGAAAGAAAATGAATCATCACAATGGCTTATAGATGATTCAAAGAGAAACAACCTCAGAATTATGGGAGTCCATATGGAAGAAGACTGAGGACAAAACAAAAGGCTTAAAGGTCATGTTCAATGAAATTATGAAAGAAAATTTCCCAAATATAAGAAATGAACATGAAACTACTGCAGGCATATAGAACACCAAACAACTTTGATGAGAAGAGATCCTCATCATGACACATCATAATTAAAATACTAGAAACCGAACACAAAGAGAGAATACTAAAAGCTGTAAGAGAAAAACAGAAAGTGACCACAAAGATAAGCCCATCAGGATAACTGCAGACTTGTCAACCCAGACTCTAAAATCCAGGAGATCATGGAACAATATCATCCAAGCACTAAGAGAACATAAATGCCAACCAGGACTGCTAAATCCAGCAAAATTATCTTTTAAATTAGAGGGAGAAATTAAAACTTTCTATGATATAGAAAGCTTAAAGAAACTTGCAGCCACTTAGCCAGCATTGCAGAGAATATTTAAAGGAAACTTAGAAAGTGAAAGGGAGGCCAGTGACACCAATGACCCCAGAGGAAAAAAAAAAAAAACAGCTAGAGGAAAATGAGCTGAGAAAAAATAAGGCTATGCATGAAATTAGGGATGAATAGATAGGTAAAACAATAAACCAACCTAGGCAAAATGTTAATAATTAGTGAAATATGAGTAAACAACATATGAAAGTTTAAAAAATCTGAAATAACTAAGCATACCTATCTATTGCTTTAACTGTAGTATACTTATGTGATCCAGATTTAAGTACATTTAATGTAGCAAATTGATAAAGTCTTAAGCTTGTCTAATGTAATAATTCACTTTTTTGATGTAGAATGTGAGTTTATCCTCTTTGGCAGAAAGATAAGCAGCACCAAAATAACTTGGAGGAAAGGTAACATCTAAAGAGAAAATGCAATTAAAAAATAGATTGGTATTTTAATCATTTGGTTGATTCAGTTCTGAAACAGTACTAGCTGTTCTATAAAATCTGTGACATCTCTTCACATCATTATTATTAGTAATAGTATAGTAGTGTGCAAAAGAGAATAATTACATGCAACATGGGAAATTGACATAAAATCTTTTTTAAAATGTATGCATGAATATATGGATGGACAGGCAGATAAAATTATAAACCAAATCTAGCAGAATGTTAGTAATCAGTAAAATGTGAGTAAATAAGTTATGAAAGTTAAAGAATTTTAAAATAACTAAATTTGCCTTCATATCTGTTACTTTATACTTATGTGATGTAGATTTAAGTTCATTTAATGTAGCAATGTGCTATAGTTTTAAGTTCATTTATTGCAACAATTCACTTATTAGATCTTTGTAAGTTTATCCTAAGAAAACTGACTGATGTAAAGATAACCCTGTGAATGTACAAACATGTACCTTCCAGTACTCAGCTAAGGCATTTGAAATTTAACTTTTCTTCTTCTTTGCCATATTTACTAGTCTTTTGAGTTACATGGTTGTAGTTCTTTTCATATGTGGACTAGTGGGTAAGGCCAGGTTTAAGAATATCAACAAAGATATAGCAAAATATAAGAAAAAAAAGAACTTTTGGCAAATACCCGAATAAAGGGATTGGCTGGGCTCAGAGAAGAGGCATCAAGATTTAACCACTGTGGCCCATTTGCGGAATGGGAAGCTGAGCTAAAGAGTGGTGATTTAAGTGAAATGATTCAGATGCAGAAGATTATATATGTTAAGTACTGTACAGTCTCTCTGACTGGGGAAATTCAGAATACAGACATTTTATAGAACCAATAAAGTGATAGCCGGAGTTGGGGGGAAGGGATGAGGAGGGTGTGGGAGGGTCAAAAATGGGAAGCATTGTAAAGTTGATATGATATATATGTGTACAAAATAGTCAAGTTCACTGCAAACATTATGTATTGCATATGTATATTAATAAAATAGCGGGAAAAAAGAACCTTAGTATTTGGCTTAGATAGATAAGCTTGAGAGAAGTTGATACCACAACTTTGCTAACTAAGATTACATTGAAAAAACTGCAAATACTCGGAACTGCAGCTGGAGATCTCCACAGAAGAGGTGCAGCATAAATGGACTAGAGCTGCAGGTTGGAATGTGAAGTAGGTCCAGGCAATACGGCGGCCAAGCACGATCCCCTGCTTAGTGGCTCTGCACAAGCCCATCCAAAAGGTCAAGGTGTAAAGTAAATAAAAAAAAGTAAATAAAAAGTAAATAAAAAGCTACCTGCTAAAACTAGATTTAAGAAAGAGAATAGATTCGGGAATTAAAAAGAGGCTAAAAGGAAATTTAGGGGCTGGTGGAATAGCACAGAGGTTAGAGTGCTTGCCTGGGAAGCACAAGGCCCTGAGTTCAATTCCCCAGCACCACACAAGCTGTGTGTGGTGGCATATGCCTGTAAACCCAGAATTTGGGAGGCTGAGCTGCAGAGCAAGATCCTGTCTCAAAAAAAAAAAAAAAAGAAAGAAAGAAAGAAAGAAAAACCTATAAAACCTATAAACCTTGAGGATATGGCAGAGGCTGAAGAACACAACAGGGCACCTGGGGCTGTGAGGCAGCCACAGACACGGGGTAGGCCAAGGAAGCCAGGACAGCATCCAGGAGAAGTAAACCTACAGGCAGTGCAAACTGCAAACTCACTGTGAGCTTTCCCCTGGAAAAGGTCTCTCTGCAGCTCAGCAAGAGGCAAGTCTCAGTACCACCATTCTAAGAAGCGAGATAGGAGCCATTTGAGACAGGATCTCATTCTTTAGCTCAGGTTGGTCCTGATCTCACTATGTAGCCCAGCCTGGACTCAAACACACAGCAATCCTCCTGCCTCAGCCTCCTGAGTGCTAAGACTACAGGTGTTTGTCACTACACCTAATTTATGTAGTGCTGGGGAATCAAACCCAGGGCCTTGAGATTGTTAGGCAAGCACTTTAACCACTGAGATGCAACCCCTAGCATGGGAGCCATTTTGGGAAGTGCCCTAATTTGAACTGCTTTGGGAAAAAGAAGCCACAAATGGGTCACATACCAGAGACTCTTTTAACTAGCGTCTAGGGAGAAACTGACACAAGAAACAGAGAGTAGGAGAACAAGCTGCTGGCCTCCTGCATGGTCTGGGCCACAGAGAGAGCAGGTCAAGGAGGTGGACTGCTCCATCCCTACTGCAGAGAAGCTGCACAGGTGGACGAGGCTTCCCAACCGGCCTGGTGTGAGCAAGACTGGCTGGAGGCCACTGGGCTGTTGTTAGGTCCCCCTTGCTGCCTACTCCAAGAACAGAACTCAGTGGGATTTGGGCTCCTGACTCACCCTCACACGCAACTAAATCAACTCCTCGGCTTGGCATTTGGGTTTCTGTGGATTTGAACATGAGAAGGTTGGGGGCAGATATCATCAGTGGGCGAAGAGAAAAACTTAGACAGGAAACCATAGCTAGCAAGTCAATTTCTACTCTCTGCTTCCCCCACATATCTGGTGGAGAGTGGATGCCAATACCACCGGATGAGGAAAGAGATTATTTATCTGAATAACTTAACACAATGGAAATAATATTTTTTTTGAGACAAGCTCTCTCTCTGCAGTCGAGACTGACCTTGAACGCATACCAATTTTCCTGTCTCAGCTTCCCGAGTGCTGAGATTACAGCTGTGTGCTACAATGCCTGACTTATGTGGTGCTGAAGAATCAAACCCAGGGCCTTGAAAAATTAGACATATTTAAATAAATATGAGATAGTTAGCAAGTTTAAAAGGGAGCTTACTAAACAAATAATGGTCTTATCTTAATTGATAAAAAGTTTAGTGAATTTGTAGAAGACACAAAGAAAAAGGTGACTGAAGTAAGCACAGAAATCTAAGTCTCGAAGGTACAAATTTAGGAAACCTGAAAGGAAATCAAGCTGAAGTTCAAGTCATGAACTTGGGAGCTCAACTCTTAGGAGGCTGAGGCAGGAGGATTGCCTTGTGTTCAATGCCAGCCTAGCTTACATAGTGAGTTCTGGATAAGCCTGGACTACAGAGTGAAACTTTGTCTTAAAAAAAATTATGACCACTAGATCAGCATTGCAGGAAATACTTAAAGGAACATTAAACAGAGACAGGAAGAATAGCAGGACCAAAGAATTCAGAGGAAAGCACACATGACAATTTGAAAGTATGCCAAGCCATCCCAAGCATTTTCAAGGCAGAGTATCAGACATGAAGAGCAGGTTTGCAAATTAAATGATATACCCAGCGATACCCTCAAAACACCAAAGCAGAAAGGCAGCTGTCTACAACTGCTGCTGGATGACGCAAAGAGAACCAAACTCAGAATTATAGGCATGAGAGAAATACCAGAGCACAAAAGGTAGAATGAATTTATTCACTGAAATCACAGCAAAAAATTGAAGAAAGAAAATAATAGTGGTGTACAGGAGGCACATAAAACACCAACGAACCTGAGCCAACAAAGAAACTTGCCATGTCATATTATAACCAAAATCCCAGAAATGTCACACAGAATTTTTTTTTTTTTTTTTTTTTTTTTTGAGACAGGGTCTTGCTCTGTAGCCCAGGCTGGCCTTGGACTCATGGCAATCCTCTGTCTCAGCCTCCTGAGTGCTGGGATTACAGGTATGTGCCACCATGCCCAGCTTATGTGGTGCTGGGGAACTGAACCCAGGTATTTAGCACTTGACTTAGCGCTTGCTAAGCAAGTGATTCAACCACTGAGGCATTCCTCTAGCGCACAAAGAGATAATATTAAGAGTAGTAGGGACTTGGCTTCCTGTTCACCATGTGGTGAGCAACTCTCTGGCCTCTAACATGTACTTCCACCATTGCTAGCCACCCAAAACTGAGACCTTCTAAAACTGTGAGCTAAGATAAATCTTTTCTCCCTTAAATAAAAAAAAAGTAAAAGCAGTATGGAAGAAAAGCAGGTATTATTCTGTCAAGGCAAGCCCATCGGAAGAACTAGATTTCCCAACACAAGCCTGAAGGGCCAGGAAAGCCTGAAATGAGATCTTTCAAGCTCCAAAAAAAAAAAACAAAAACAAAAACAAACAAACAAAAATAAAGGGCTGCTGTATCTGCTCATATTACATCTCAACATTAAAAAAGAAGTAAAAAGTTTTCATGACAAAAAGATACCAAGAAATATTTATTTATTTTATTTTTTAATTTTCCCCCCACTATTTTTATTAATATACAAATGTCATACATAGTATTTACAATTAATCTGGGTGTTTCGTACATCTATGTATCACATTGACTTCACAATCCCTTCCCATCTTCTACGCTCCCACCCCCTCCCTGTCCCTTCCCCCGGCTCCAGCTATCACTTCATATGGTTCCAAAGAATGTCTGTGTTCTGGGTTTTCCAAGTCTGAGAAACCATATGGTGTTTAACATATTAATCTTCCGTGCCTAAGTCATTTCACTCAAGTCACCACTCTACTCCAGCTTCCTATTCCTCTAATGGGTTCGCAGTAGTCAAATCTTGATATCTCCTCTCTGAATCCAACCAATCCCTTCATTGGGATATTCACCAAAAGTTTTTTTTTTCCATATTTTCCTACATCTTTGTTGTTATTGTAAAACCTGGCCTTACCCACCAGTTCACACTAGAAAATAATTATGAGCATGTAGTTCAAAAGGATAGTTAATTTGGGAAAGAAGAAAAAATAATAAATAAGTAAAATTCAGTTGCCTTAGCTGAATACTGGAAGGTGCATATTTGTACATTCACAAGGTTATCTTTACATCAATCAGTTTCCTTAGGATAAACTTTCATTAGTGACCTAATAAGTGAATTGCTACAACAAAACAAAGTTAAAACTGTATCACATTGCTACACTAAATGAACTTAAATCTATACCACATAAATATACTTAAAGCTACAGACATGTAGACAAATCTAGTTATTTCTTAACTTCCTAACTTTCATATCTCATTTACTCATATTTCACTGATTACTAACCTAATTTTTTCTCAGCTCCTTCTCCTCTAGCTGTTGTCACTTTTTCTCTGGGGTCATTGGTGTTGCTGGTCTCCCTTTCACTGTCCAAGTCTCCTTTAAGTATTTTCTGCAATACTGGCTCAGTGGCTGCAAATTCCTTTAAGCTGTCTTTGTCATGGAAAGTTTTAAGTTCTCCCTTTCCGTTAAAAGATAATTTTGCTGGATATAGCAGTCTTGGCTGGCATCTATGTTTTTTTAGTGCGTGTATGGCACTGCTCCATGATTTCCTTGCTTTTAGAGTTTGGATTGAAAAATCTGCCGTTATCCTGATGGGTTTATCTTTGTAGGTCACCTTCTGTTTTTCTCTTACCGCTTTTAGTATTTTCTCTTTGTGTTGGGTTTCTAGAATTTTAATTATGATGTGTCATGAGGAGGGTCTCTTCTGATTGAAGTTGTTTGGTGTTCTATATGCCTGCAAAAGTTCCATGTTCATTTCTCTTCTTAGATTTGGGAAATTTTCTTCCATTATTTCATTAAACATGTCCTTTAAGCCTTTTGTTTTGTCCTCAGTCTTCTCCTCGATTCCCATAATTCTGAGGTTATTTCTCCTTGAATCATCTATCAGTCGTTGTAATGACTCGCTTTCTTTATTTACTTTGTATTCT
>PVKB01007227.1:0-40325 GCA_004027205.1 Ctenodactylus gundi
ACTTTACAAATATCCTCTTGGGAACGAAAGTGCCCTGGGATGAGAACTGCTGCCCTGGACTCTTCCAACTATGCTCTGGGGAATCCTAGTCCTAGAGGTTATCACTCAGATCAGTATGGAAGAGTGTGGTCAAATAGTCTGGACTATGCTAGATTAAACAAAGATAACAAGATCCCTCCCTGGTAGCTTTCTCCCAGCCTGAAATAGATGGGGAGCATTGTGACTGCCTAAGAGCAAAGCACAATAGCCAGCCTTTTCCCCAAGGCAATAGTCTCCAAATCCTTTTATCTTGGTGCACAAAAGATTAGTATTCTGAAAGATTTGGAACAACTTCTGTAAAGCAAACTAGTAAATATACCTCAAAGAAATCCTGAGGAAGAGATAGAAATGAGTAGCAGACAAATAACAAGGACGCAATTCTATACACACCACCTCTTGCAACTTAACCCATCTGCACACACCACTGTATGCAACCCAATACATTTACACACACCACCTCCTCCAACACAACTCCATCCACACATACACTGCTTGCAACACAACTCATCTGGACATACCACCTTTTCCAACACAACTCATCTACACACATCAGCACAACCATCTACAAACACCACCTCCTACAAAACAACTCCATCTACACACCACCTCCTACAACACAATCCATCCACACACAACAGCTCCTGCAATGCAACTCATTTACACATGGTGTCTCCTGCAGCACAACCCAACTACACACACCACCTCTTGTAATGCAACGCTGTGGGATGTGTTGATCTCAGATTTTGTCATTTAAAAATCATTTTGGAAAAAAAATGTTTAGTCTTTGAAGTTTTAGAAATTCTATATATTGTGGAAGACATTAAACCTAAATCACCATCTAGCACACTATCCAGGATAGAGTTATCAGTTAATTTCCCTACCCTGAACTCTGACCAGGCCCGATGGTCTACTGAGAATGGTAAATCACAGAAGCACGTACAGTATAAAACATAGTTAATACAGGAAGTAAAATGAAGGAACACCAGACGACGCCTGAAGTAACGCCTTCACAGTTGCCATTCCGGCCAGGTCTGCCTCTGATGTCACAGTCACCTCTACACATGCACTTAAAGACTTTAGGAAGTTCAAGCACATTAGGAAGGCCATGAGGTAAAGAAATCAAAATCATCCTGCACAAAAATGGATTATGCATATAGTACTATTATACTGAATAGACTACTGTAATTTCCACAGATTTCAAAGATCATAATGTACTAGAGCTAGAAAGAACCTTGAATGCCATGCTCTTGTTATTTTTTAACTTTAACTATAAGAATCACTGAACTCAAAGCCTATCATGTAAAACACAAAACAATAAGCACACAATCATTACATAAGAATATCGTTTAAAACAGTTGAATTTCTACATAACACTTGACCCCAATTTTCAATCATCTTTGCAATTCCTGAGGAACTTTCCAGATACCCATGTCTCCTTAGAGAACAATCTTAAGTTAATCTTCCCATTCTGCAGTGAGATAAGTGGAGTCCTAGAGAAGTGACGTGACTCCCCTGAGGGCCGTGGTCGATTAGTAAGAGATGCAGAAGAAGCCAGGCTCACACCTGACTCTTCATCCAGCAAGCTTCTCCTCTCATCACATGGAAACCAAGGTAAGGAGGGATGCTCTGACCTTGCTTGGGAATGGCTGCCTTAGAATGGAGCAATCTCTTTTGGCATCCAAGACCAGCCCAATGACTACCACAAGGTGTAGTTACTGAGCAGATGACAAAAGTTGATACAGACATTTTCCCAGCTTCTGCTTATTTACACTTTCACTGGCACTGCTATATCCTCCAGTTTCTCAGGAGGCTGCTCTGAGGGAGGTAAGGCTGCTAAAACGAGCAGCAGGCTTTGCATGGGAGAGCAACACTTGACGGCCAGATGACACATCCCTAAGCCAAGTCAACAACACCAGGCTCAGTGCATATCAGGTAGAAATATGACAGTGACTGCCAGTCACCAGAAATATTATAAGGAAGATTTAAAATAATAAAACTGCCTTGGAGCTGGTAATACAAGTGATCCACGCACAAGTCGGCAGTTCCACCTCCACAATATTGATGTGGAGAGAAAGTTCAGCCAAAGCACATATGAGAATATGCTTGTAGGTTTATCAATACATGAACATCAATTCTCATACATACACACACAGAGGCCCCAAACCATCAGTGTCTTCAGAACTCCTCAACTCTATCCTTACTTCATCTCAGTTCTTTATCTGAAGGAGATCCCGGGGGGATACACTGGCAGGATAGCGGAGTGTGCAAAGAGGTCACCGGAGTAGAAGAGCTCGACGTTGCACCGAAGAGCAGGATGGTGTGAATGCCCACTCAGACCTGCTCATCAGACACCTGGCCCACTGGAGGAATACCATCATTGTCTGCAGTCAATCTCTTTTGAGTACAAGAAAGGACACCCGATACTGGGCCATCGGTGAGGAATACACGGCTCTACTGAACATTCTTGTCAGTTGCAGCTTTACAGTCTTGCTTTTTGTTGTGTATGCATTTCTTCTTTGTTTCTTGGTGTGCGTGTGTGCACGTGTGCGTGTGTGTGTGTGTGTGTTCTCTACAGGAGCCAGTGAGTCCTCTAGTATGTCAGCTAAAGGTACCACAAGCCCACATCCTTCATACAGCCATCATCTCTGGAATGCCAGTATAAAGCCTACCCGCCTTGTATACACCATCTCTGTGAGATGCAAAGAAGCTGACTGATGTAGAAGGGCTTTGGAAATATAAAGCACACACCACACCCAAATACCTATTGTGCTGTGAACAGCTGTGATGGGATGGGATGAGTTCCAGACTTTGCATCATAAAGGTTTCAAATCTCAGCTCTTTTACCTACTGGCTCTATGACACATGCGAACTACTTAACTTCTCTGGGCTTCTGGTAACTCACTGTTGACTGTTACAGAGATCAAAGGATATGCAGATATGAGGTCTGAGCTACAAAACACTCCACAGATGTCACATGTCTCCTACGGTACACCCACCTGCAGTGTTTTCTGCTGTCCCTAATCCCCAGTGATTCTCATTTTGTGAGAAAAACAGATCTATAGTGGTTCAACAGTGCTTCCCATCCATTACCATTAGCAGCCAATAAAATGATATACTGTACTGGTAACTATTATTCTCTGTTATTAGAAAATATTGTTCCTAGCTGTCCTGGTGATGGTAATTACAACTTTGTGTGGTTAGTATCTATGTCTTATTAGTCTTTCCCAAAGACAGTAAGCTACTGAGGATAGATCTTATCAGACACTTCTATGCCCCTTGTGAGGTAAGAAGCCTCCAGCACACATGAAACAAAGGTTTAGTGACTGACCGCAGTCACAGATAACTCTGAGGTGACACACGAATTTACCTTGGTCTCCTTCATTTCAGGGACTTAGTTCAGCATATTCTAGCAAAGATTGTCTTTCTCTCCCATATCATCTGGAGACCCGATCTTAATACCTCACAAAAGGAAAATATGCCTTTGGATCTGAGGTGTCGCCAGATCCAAAGAGAGGCAGCAACCAGAACTAATCCCTCTGTCTGACAAAACAGGCCACTCAGAAATGAGAGCAACGACTCAGGACTCAAGATGCCTGACCAGGTGAGCTCAAAGGCCACCAGAGTGGTCCAGGAGGTTGGAATGACTGGCTCAGTATTGGAAACAGAAGAGAGCTCTGAAGTCATGCCTAGGGCTTATTAACAGCTTCATTCCCACCTCCCTTTCTCTTCACTTTCTCATCTAGAGTGACCTCCACAAGTCACACCACGAAAGAACATTCATTATTATTATAACTACAGTGATCATATTGGTATGTATGCTCTCAGATGGCTCCGAATGTCACATGCTACTTCTCCTATGTTTTCAAATCACAGTGTCTTGGAGCCAAAATATTCTGATATCAAATTACTCTGTTATTTTTTTAATCTGCCTCCTTTCTCTCTAGTACTTCTTTCCGAAATTCCGCAACACAGCCTATTCAATTCTCTGTCCCACCCTCACCTCTGCTTCCACCTTCCACCCAACCTCCACCTCCCTACTCCTCCCCATACCTGAAACAGCCATGTGCATAGGTCAATACACATTTCAAGCCCATCTGGGGTGAATGACAGGTTAATGACGTGCACATCTCCTTAAATAATTCATACTTCTAAGGGGCACACTACTCAGCACTTGTGCCACCCTCACCACTTAATATGAGGTAGTGTGGGGTGTGGCTGGCAGAGACAAGAAAAAAGATGGGCCTCAACTTCCACGTTCTGTCATCAGAATCACACAGCCTGGGGTGGGAGGAGGCACAAAAGCTGCGACTGGAATGTGTCAACCAGTAACAAAAGTTTCCCATGTGGGGAAAGGAAAGAAGAGACTGACTGATCAATGCATAAGAAGCGATGGATCCCTGAGCAAGACAGAAGCTTCTGTTTCTAGGATACCAACATGTCTGCACAAAGCATCGACCAGAGACTTCAGGGGCCAGCCGCCTTTCCCTTTCCCCTGTGGAGCTCCCCTGCAGGAACACTACTAGCTGGGAAAGATCTGCTCATTCTCAGCTTGTTTCTTGTGTTTTCATTTGCTCTTGTATAGGAAGGCTGGACTCTCCCAGCCTGTCTGGGCTGGGTTCACACCTTCTCTAACAGGTTAGACATTAGATGTCAGACTGCAACTTCCCTTTTACCACTCTTGGATGCCTGGCACAAGCCTCAGAACCTCTCGAAATGAAACCACCATACTAAGTGTATTCATGTTCTATGGCCACCCTAACAAACGTGCAGCTTAAAAGCAACACAAATGTATTTTCTTCCAGTTCTGGAAGTCACGGGTTCAAAATGCGTCTTGTGAGGCCTTTAAGGCCTAGGAGTCAGCAGGGCTGGACCGTTCTGGAGGCTCCAGGAGATAGCCCATCTGCCTGCCTATTTTCTTTCCTGCAGGCTGGCATCCTTCCTCCATTGTGACCCACTCCTTGAACCTCACCCATCACAGCCTTCCACTGTTACATCTCTTCCCTGCTCTGATCTCCAGTCTCCGTACTATAAGGACTCCTTTAATTATGTCAGGCCCACTAGATAATCCAGAAGAATCTTCGCATCTCAAGACTCAACCATATCTGCAAGGTCCCTATACCATAACACTCAAAAATTCCAGGCATTACAGTGCAGACATCTTGGGGTCAGTCACGAGACTGACCTAAAACAGGACTCTAAAGCTGAGGAAAAAGGACACTGCTACAGCTTTTAACAAAATGCTTGAAATATAAGTGCTTGATAACTGCTGGGTCTCATTATTACCAAATACAGGAGGCTCTATCGCCAGCTAGAAACCTTACTGCTGGCCAGAGCTGCGCCAGGTTGGGGTAAGTCATCTTGTGGCATTCTCACTGCACAGTCCTCTACACAACAAGATCGTACAAACTCAGATGATAAATGATGTGCTTAAGGTCACACACTTGATAAATGGCAGAGCTGAGGTTAAAATCCAAGTTCACTTGAACTGGCAAATAACAAATGTACAGTCAACATCATTACTAAATCCATCATTTGCCAAAACAGATCTAGTGTCAGAATCACCTTCAGAGCAAGTAACAACACAGGTTCCCAGGTCCTCCCTTGAAGCTGTGCTTGAACATATATGAAATAGGACCTGGGGGTGTGTCCTCTTTTGGGTGCTTAGGCAACGTTGTAAAACAAGAGACTGATCCACCCTCAGATGAGACCAACAGTCTCACTGAAGTCAGGCAGCACTCTCATCTCTTTCAAATACATTCTTCCCATCCCTCAAGCACACTCACACAATTTTAGGCAATGTTTCTAACTTCAGCACTCAATTATTTGGGGCTGGGTCACTCTCCATTATGGGGGGCCATCCTGTGCACTGCAACATGTTGCAGAGCATCCCTGGTCTCTGCCTGCAAGATGCCAGCGGCACTCCCCTACCTGTTGGGACACGGGCATCCAGAAGTTCTGACTGTCCCTTGAGAGATGGAATTGCTCCTAGATGGAAACTGCTGTGAGGGGCGGGTGGGCGGTAAACAATAGGATTGAAAGCAAAGTCATTACAGAAAATCCAGGCTGCATTTGGCTTGCATTCCTCACTGAGCAAAAGCAGGTGGAATGGAAACAACGGGACGCAGGCAGCCTGGGAATCGAGAGTGCACATTTCTCTTCCCACTCGGCTGAGCTCAGCTGGGACTAGGCAGACAATCCCGGAGGAGTGCCGCAGACCGTCACAGCTGCTAAATTTTCCTTGTTGGCGTCTCTGTTTCCTCACTTGCCGAATTACTAAGTTAAACAAGATGGCCTGCAGGGTCTCTTTGAGTTCTGAGTTCCTCAAAGGTAAGACCATTCCTAGTTAACTCTCCCAGCTGTAACAAGTGGGGCCAAGAGGACCCTTTGCCCTGCGCTCCTAGATTACAGAACGGCCAAGGCATCTGCCTTACATAGGTGCCACTGTGGCATGGGCCTGACGATCACCCAAAGCAGCCTCACCCTGCCAACCCTGCCTCTTCCCCCCACCATAGGAGCCTCTCTCTCTGTTTCTCTCCCATGCTGCCAAATGACAAAGAAGAACCATGCTGGGCTTCCCGAGGTTTTATTTATTTTTTCCCTGCTGCTGAATAAGCCCAGGTATCTCTCTTTTATTAAGGCCGATACGTTCAGTAAGAATAAGACAGAAAGGATGTCTGAATCCTGAGACATAAGATTATTACAATTTTCTTGACCCAGGTTCTTGGAGAAGAATGAGCTGATACAGTCCTGGGTGAGGACCCAAGGTGAGGCTGTCCATGGCTCTGAGAGGCAGGCATGCAGGAGGTCTGGAGCTGGACTGCCCTTTAAGAAAAGCTAAAAAGACAACCTTTCCTGCAAACTACATTTGATATAATTATTTGGCAAGTGTACTACACAGAATAGACACTTAATTCCATTTGAAATGAATCATATTTCACTAGTAGAGTGTGACCTGAAAAAAATTAAAGCCAACAACAAAAATACCCAAATATTAAGCATAAACACCTTGCCCCATTTTCAAAAGGCAAATACAACTGACTTTCAGACAAGGGCTTCCTGCCAACCCCAACTACCCTTGCACACTGAAGCTGCCCTAGCAGAAAGAACCCAAGACAGATACAAGATTTCCTCAATCTTGGGAGTATTAGAGAACAATCCCATGACCCAGAAGAAGATTCCAACAAACAGCATGGAGTTCATTCCTGCCAGAGGACATGCCCAGACCACCATCGAGTCTCACACACCCTTCTGTGTGTGCCCACGTGTAATCACATGCCCTTCACACGCAGGCAGATTCTTATTCTTTGTCTCCTGGTTCACATACTCTTCCAATACCCTTAGCACCTATAATACTTGGGTGAAACTACTGTTCTTGTCTCACTGGTCAGAGCAGCATCTTTCAGAGGCAAATAGTAGCTCACTCACTCCAAGTCCCTTGACATCGATAACAACAAGTATTCAATAGCTGCCTCTTTAATGAAGGAAAAGGAAGACAAGACAGGCACAAGGGGAAGTGCCACGCACATCAAGTCCCTGCTGCGCCCAGAAGCACTTATGCCACTTATGGACCTCTGCAACTACCAGCCGCTACTCAAGTGAGCACTTTGTCTCCCTGCAAAACAAAACTCTCTGAGCTTTGGGAGCTGTTTCTCCTCATGTAAAGACCTGCAGCCCCACAGTACTGGGTCCACACTGGAAAGACGGATGCCAAGGATTCTACGCTGGCAGCTTTCAAACCTGGTGCAGCCAGCAGGGAGATGGTCCCAATGCCATTCCCAAGGCACAAGCACTGCTGAAGCCTGTCTTCTGTCTTGACAGCACCAGCCCTAGATGTAGTGTGTTTTTATTTCCTGACTGTCGCTGGGAACAAACTGGCCACCAGCTTCCTAGTTCAAGATACTACGGGCTGAGCACCTCTCCTCTGGCATCCCAGATAAGTTCTTGTAATTGAAGAGCTGAGACTCTTGTCACAGTCTAGGGGTCTGTGGGCCTGGACTCAGCACATGTCCCTGAATTAAACTCATCTTTATGTTCCTAACAGGCACTTGGTCTACTGAAAGGCCCAACATGTGTTGAGTATCCCCCTTACCTCAGACACTGTGCTATGTGTACATGCATTCAATCCCCCATGAGAAAAAGAGCCTTTTTAGTCCCATTTCACAAGTGAAGATTCTAAGACCCAGAGGTCAGGTCACTCTGTGCCCAAGGTCACAGCTAACAAGCAACAAACCTCAGCCTGAAACTCAGGTTTCCATCTCCAAATCCTATGTGATTCCAGGATGTCATGGTTCATCCCAAGAGTGAATGCTCAGTAGATGGTCCCCAAAACATTCTGAAATGGAACACACGCATACCAGGCTCCTCAAAGCTTACTACTGCTTGCTAAAATCATTCTTGCCTAACAAGAAATAATTAGAGTCTCTGGAGTACAGTCCATCAGAAATATGTCCTTGGGAATTAGAACATAAAAAAAGCCTAAACACAAACATCTCTGCTTGCTGGCGAAGTTCATAAAATCATAAAAATCTCACCACTAAACAGGACTCTGGAGATCAACAAGTCCAAGCCCCTCCCTTTAAAGTGAGGTAAACTGAGGCATGGGTGGACAATGACTTTCTTCAAGGTCACACATCAAGTTCCAGCGATGACAGAAGAGGTCACCCTTTATCTCCTTTTATTTCTCAGGTCCCAGTTCTGAATGTCCTGGGTGTTATTTCTCGCTCCCGACAGCACACAGAACTCGCGTTCAAAGAGGACCGCTTGGTCAAATTTCTCTTTCTTGTCAGGTAATTGAGACTCATGGCTACAGACGGAAGCTGTCACATCATCTCAACATTTAATCACCCGCAAAAGCTATTTCCCGCCTCGTTTGTTCCACTGCCAGAAATATTATCCTTAAATAATCAACACATGGCAGACACCTGCGAGGGACAACACTGGCTTCCCTTTTCCCGGGGGAAGAGGCGGTACTGCCCTGGGATGCACAGAAAGGAGAGGCTGTACCTGGCTGCGCACCCTCCAGGGACTGGGGGAAGACAACACAAGTTCACAAACCCCCATCATAAATCCCAAGGAACCTCCGCAGATAAGGAGAGCCTGTTCCTGCTCTGCTCCAGAAGGGCTAGGAGTCCATGCACTCAAAAACAAAGGAAGCCACGAGTGGTGGCACACACCTGTGATATCAGTACTGAGGCAGGCTGAGGTGGGATCCAAGCCTGATCAACCTAGTGACTTAGCAAGATAAAATAAAAAATAAAAACTGAAAGGATAAGAGATATAGCTCAGTGCAAAGGCCCTGGGTTCAATCCCCACCAGCACCAAAAAAGGCTGACCTCCCACTAAGAACTGTGAGCCTAGAGGTGGGAAGGGAGTGAGGAGTGGTACAATTGAGCTAAACTATCTTTGGGAAAGCACATATCTCACGGTTTTCCAGAAGGAATTAGGAACAGCTGAAAATTAAAACACAAAGTAACTATTTACCCTCTAAGGCAAAATTAAAAACGACACTCAAAAACAATTTCAAGCCAACAGAGAATACATATTTCTACTTCTGAAGGACCCTTGGGCGATTATTTGAACAACGGAGTAAACAAAAATGGACTGGTCTGCTGACCTGGGCTGGAGCTTCCATTCTCCAACTCCGAGGCACAGAGTTGCTGAGAGGCTCCCAGGGTGACAAAGTGACAGTGAGAAGTGAGCACCTCCTGCCACACTTCTCATACCCACCTTTTCTAATCTGTCTCAATAGCCCACTTAATATATGGGCAAACCAAAGCTCAGAGAAGCTAAAGCAACCTGGCCATCGACGACCAGCCAGCGTCCACCTCCAACTCCAAACGCCTCCTTGTCCAGCCTGCTGCTTCCCGCTCTGGGCACACAGCACTGTGGGAGCAGCAGCACTGGGCTGATGAATGTTTAAGCACCTGCTCCCTGAAAGGAAAAGGAAAAGAGTCCAGATTTATGGCATTCACCAATTCCACAGTGTAACTATCTCATCGTAGCTGATTTCCACCAACTGATACGCAGTAATCTACTCACAAAAATTTCTGAAAATTTAACAGCAGTTCTCAAAGCCATTAGACTGTAGGATACTGGGGCTGATGTGAAGGATTTGAAGGTTTCCTAGTACAGCCTCTGGCTGCAAGGGGCTCTACCCTACCAAGGAGGGTACGGATAGAGCAATACACATGAGACAGCCAAGAGAATGACGGGATGCAATGAAGTCTTTCGGGACCTGGCTCCTGTCACCCCTCCAGACTCGCTGGCTTCCTCCTTCCTCAGGACTCACACACATGTGGTTCTTCTGCATGGACGCCTACTCTTTCAGTCCTCAGCCAGAACAGTGCATCTTGGAAGAAGCTGTACCTGAGACCAGGCCTCCCTCTGAGGCACTTCCCAGTACCCAGTGCTTTTGCCAGTGCACTCATACTCATGACTTCGATATTTATTGGTAGTGGTTTACTGGCAGCTCATTTTCCTTCCAGACTGTCAGGCAGAGGTGGCACCTGTCAGGGTCACCACTGCACCCTCAGCAACTCCCTGGGCTGACAACACGTGTCGATGAGGTTGCTGACTGAGTGCCTACACAGTACAACAGGAGTGTGGTAGGAAGGGATCTGGAAAGGCCTGGAATGACTGGGAAAGGCTTCCAGGAAGAAGAGAGGACAGAGGGGACCCTTCAAGGGTGAGAAGGGTTTGGAGGCATGGAGGGAAGATGGCTTTTCTGGCAGAAGACAAAGGCCTTTACAGAGCATGGCATCCGGGCTTCTGTTGAGGGAGAAGGGCTGGGTGGCACATGGGGCTAGAGTGATTAAAGAAAAAAATATATAGAGAGAAATGTTTGACATGGAATGATGAAACCCTATAGTTCCCAAAGTGCCCAGTGCACACTGGTAGGAGCAGCAAGGAAACAGCTGGAAACATCAGGCTCCTTCCCAAAACTCAGTCACAGAGACACCAGAGAAGCTAGAAGTAAGATCAGTCCTGGAACAGATGCCACAGGTGTGACGCCAAGAAAGACCGTGTGGAAGAGCAACCCAAGGTGTGGGAGGGGGAAAGGGATGGACAGGCGCATTTCCAGGCCTTCACAGGTGCGAGCCACTGCCCACCTGTCCCTGCTGCATGGCTGAGTCAAGGCAGCAGAAGCTACCTTCTATCCCTAGGCAAGGGGCTTCTGAGAGGCACCCTGGCAGGGAGTGTTTGTGTCCAGACTCCAATGTCAAAGATCATCACCCTGAAAGTATCCTCACACCTAACCCCTACCTGGGGAAAGATAAGTCTTAATGTGTAAGGAGGTCCCTTTCTCGCACCCAGAATCCTATTCCCAGTCCTGGAACAGAATCTCCGCATACGGAAAAATCTTTGGGAACACAACACTCACACCACCTGACCCCAGAGGAAGCCACTGCAGGTGGGCCTCTCTGAGGTGGGTCCACCTCACTTCCCCACTGCCACAATACTTCTCACCATACCCAGCAAAAAGCAGCTTGCTCAGGCAGGAGTTAACTGGCCCCTGCTGTGTGCCTGAGAACTGCCCACACTCCCAGTGGGGTCCAGGCTTAGTCCTCTGCCTCAGAGTGCCTTAGCTCTTGCATCTACCCTCTACCCCTTTATCTGAGAAGAATCATGAGCTTTTTCATTCAAGGCAGAACAAACAGTGAGAAAGGAGAAGTCACACATGAGCCAACAGACAGCATCTCACGCTCAAGGTCCTTTCTCTGACTGGCCTGGCTCTGTCTTGGCAGCAGCCTACAGCCCCAATCATCAGCACAGTTAGGATTCAGGAATCAATCCTGGCTAAAATTCAAATTACAACTTTGATTACAATGCCATGTGCCCATCCTCTGCTCCCAGGGATTCCAGGGCCCCTTTACAGTGTCAGGGGCCAAGCATCTGTTCTGTGAGCCAAACAGCTTCTGCTGCTACACACAAGGCCCTGTTTCTCCCACCAGCAGACTGGACTGGGTAGCTGCATTCACACAAAATATGAGGAACAAGAAGATTTGGGACTGAAGGTCATCTAACAGCCCGTCACCATTTTGATGTGTTCAGAATCTTCTGGTTTGTCACTGGTAAATGCAAACCCTGAGTCAGCAGATAAGGGGTTGGGCCCAAGACTCTGAGTTTCTCATAAGATCCCCACTGATGCTGGAAGGGATGGATTTTGGATCACAAGTGACCAACAAATATCTCTCAGATATGCCCTATTCAATAAGGCCCCTACCAGCCACCCCTGGCTACTCAGCACTTCCACAGTGGCCAGCCTGAACTAATAAGAGCTAAAAGTATGAAATATGTGTCAGAATCCAGAGGCTGAATATGAAAAAAGGAACGTAAAAAATACCTTGACCACTTTATACTGGGTTAAGTGTTAAACTAATATTTTTGACATACTGAGTTCAGTAAAATTTCATATTAAAAATATCTTTAGCTGCTTTTCTTCTCTTTATCAACATGACAACTAGAAAATTTCCAATTCTGGATGTGGCTCACCCTGTGCTCACCTCCCCTCTATGAGTCACAGCAACTCCCCACAGATCGCAGACCCCCGGGATCCCATGGAATCACTCCAGTGACCTCAAAGCAGAATCTTCTTCCCCTCTCCTTTATACCATGAAGCCCCACATTCCACTTTGGAAGCATTAAGTTAACCAAGTTCAAATCCATGTACATCTATTTGACTGTACGGAAACTTTAATCATGCTCTATGAACTCCCAACAAGGGACAGAGTACACAGAGCTCCCAGAACTTCGCTGACCTCTTAGAGCAGCAAAAGGATCCATACTTGTCAGACAGACTTCCAAATGTGGTACAAGCATGATAGATGAGTCTCTTGGAGTAGACTAAGGCCTGGGAATCTACTTTTTTTCATCAGCTAATGATACTGATGAAATTATCTTGGAATTACTCATGTGTTTTTTGATAGCTGCTTGGATATTCCCAACGTAAAAAGGAGCTCATTCACTTCATGAAGCAGCTGTTTGACTACTGGGAAGTTAATACTATTGGAAGTTATCATCATTACCTTTACCCCAAATGCATCCCAAAAGAACAAAGTTTATAATTTATAAGATCAAGCCAAGACTTTGAGTTTGGCAATACCAGATCCATTATCTTACAGATAAGAAGTTGAGACATGGAGAGAGATCTACTCAAGATCACACATGGAGACTGAAGAGACTCAAGACCTCACATCAGTGGTTGTCCCTGGCAGCCCCACCACAGACGCAGACGCTAACTGCCCCTTGGCTCTGATCAGAATCAAAGACCTCCTGGAGCATGGGAACTAATTCTTAGTATATGTCCCCAGGTTCCAACATGTCATCTTTGAGATCCATCCCTGCCTGTAGATAATCCCTCCCTGTTATCCAGATGATCTCTGAGAATGACTACCAACCTCTTCCACTCGATGCCATGTCACAAATAGGCCTCCAACACCTCTGAAGTCGCCTCTCCACACCTGGCCACATTCCCCAGTGCCAGGACCATACCAGCCTCACTCCTGGGTATAGGAAGATATACCACAGCATTCTACCCAGCATTCTACCTAGCTCCTCAGACACTTAGTTCTAAAACTACTGCCCAAAACAGAAAGAGCCGAAAGTTCCCCTATGGGCACAGCACCTGAGAGGGCCTCTAAAGCATGCTTAAGTACTGGCCGTACTTGGCCATACTCTGGCTTCCCTGACTATGGGCTGGCAGGAATCTAACATGCAGCAATTGAAACCCCTGAACAAGCCAATGTCCCCTCACTCTTCCATGCCTGTGAAGTTGTAAGAGCCCAAAATTAGGTGGCTCCCTCATTCCTGGAGAAGCTGCAGCATTTGTAACACTGCGGTAGATCTACTTCTTTAAGTGCAAATAAATTGGTGGTTCTCTGACTCTCTGTCACTCACAAAAAGAGGTGAACTAGGAGACTTAGAAAACAAAAGAGGAGGATAGAAGGGAGGCAAACGCAAAGCAGGAAGAGAAGGAAGCCGGTGTCAGTATGCCACACTGAGAACGGGAGAGGGTGGAAGTGCTCCCTCAAGCCGCTGGGACTCTGTTTGCATGGGCAGCTCCACGTGCTGCCCCGCTCCCCCTCCTGGGCCTGGGCCTCTGCACACTTGTTCCCACTCTCCATACACTCTCACTGTGCCTTAGTCTCAGGTCAGCCGGTGTCAGACAGGAAGAGGAGCACCTCCAATTAGCAGGAAAGCAGATGCCTCGGGCATAGGAAATTGGATTGGTGGGAGCAAGGGTGACCCCTGACTGTGAAGCTCCTGAATAGCAAATAATCCATCAGCAGAAGCTCGGCAAATGCAGAATAATGAATAAGCATCGTGTGAGTACAAAACGTCACCATCTCCTCCCTGAGCTGGATGATTGACTAAAGGTGCTCTGTGTAGTGACCACAGGTATCATACTGATAAGGAAAAAAAACCTACCTAATAAAAAGATCATTTTTCCCTCTTTTCTCTATCAGAAGTTCCCTTTCCTCCTCCCATTTTCCCATGTTGCTTGGTCCCATCTCAAGAACAACGTTTCTTGGCATTATAAAGTACAATTTGCAGAAAGAAAATGCAAGGCACTATTTTTAATGTTAAACAAACTCACAGATTTCTCAAAAAACCTCTCACTTTCCATCTCTTCACAACTAAAACTCCAATCCAAAGTGCCTGTCATTCATCTTCCCCCGGAAAAGAAAGACTACTCTCATCCATTCTCAACCTTTAACACACATAGGATCCACCGTAGGAGCTCTTAAAACCGTGCAGACTCACAGTACATTCCCAACAGACTGTGACTCTGGGCATCTTGGACCTCAGAAAACCATCATTTCAGCAAAGGTGGATGAGCCTGGGACAGTTCTCCCTGAAACCACACCATAAAAGGTTAAGGCACCAAGCCAAGCCAAGGAGAAGATATCTGTAGAGTTATTTAAAAAAAAAAGGGGGGGGGGGTGGGAGCTTACTTGCATATTCTGCTTACTCAGGTAACCTCCATGCCCTATGTTTATCTAGTTCTCTAATACACGGGTCCCCAGTTTCAGGGGCCATGGACCCGCACTTGCCCATAGCCGTGAAAGGTCCAAGCTGCCTCAACAGAGGAGCTTCAATCACTAGGTGAATGGTGAGCAAAACTCTACCTCCCCCTGACACACTCCTATTAAATGCTAACCTGACAGGAGGTAGACCTTCATTCATTCCCTGCTCCTCTGCAGTTGCTGCTTGCCACTTCAAAACTACCTAACAACCTCCCTACTTCATAACAAGTAACCCCTTCCTTCTTTGGGAGAATGGTCGTCAACTAAAACTGGCCCCTGGTATCAAAAAGGCTGGAGACCACTACTCTATGAGTTAGGCTAGCAAAACAATTTAGAGAGTGGCACCTACTGGCCGTCTTTCATACTACAGGCAAGCTCTAATAGGCCAGAAATTCTACAAGTGGGAGGATGAAAAGGAGGATCATAATTCTAAAAAGCATTGACTCCTCCCTTTCAAAGTAAGCATCTTCAAGCTCATCACAATCAAGTTGTCTTGTTGGGTATTACAAAAAAGGCGTCATTTCTGCGGGCCGGGGAGATCGGGTTCCACCTTTATCTCAAGGTGGAAGTTTATTGAGCATGTACTCAAACCATTCTAAGGCTTCTCAGAGATCTTCACTTACTAAGTGATCCAGAAGGCAAACCTTGCCACCCTCTTGGGAAAACACTTCCCCACCACTCCAGCACAGATTCAATATATAAACGTTGTCTAGTCACTCAACAAGTCTCTGTGTAAATCCTAGATGGAGTTTCAACACTGAAACTCCAGAAAGTCTGACAAGTCAATTGAAGTAGGCTACTAAAGAAAACCTATTTGTCATCTCTTCTCCCCACCATGCTGCCAGGCGGAGTTTAAGAAGCCCTCTGTCTTCAAAGGGTAAGAAATTTGGGGAAGTGATTCATAGCATAAGACAGAAGAAACAGGTGAAAGATGTATTCCCAGGACCTACTGGATGCATCTTAATTAAGTATTCTGGGGTCGGAGGTAGGGACACACAGTGAATCCTCTACAACAGTATAGGCAATGCAGAACCATTAGCTATGCTTTAGGAAGCTAAAAAATCTTAACTTTCTTAGCCTAAATGAATAATATTTTACAATTCATAAATTATTGTGACTTGACTTTCACAACTATATCATCTAGAAGCTGCACATCTTGTAATGTGTAAAACACAAAATTATTTTTAATTTTAGTGGCTTGAAAATTTTTTCCTGCAGTCATGTTAGAAAAACAAAATTTCCTTTGCAACCCTTTGTTTCCCTACATTACCACATCAGCTATGCCCCAAAGCCTGTCTTCTTAGCAAGTGCCTGCGAACATGCCGTGTGGACGATGCCCGGAACCTGGCGAGAAATGCTGCAGAATCCAGCCCACACCTCAGACCTTCCTATCAGAATCTATACTCTAATGGGCTTCTCAGGTGACTCATATGTACTACACTACTAACTGTTAAAAATAATAGTAGTAAAGGGTGTTAATCTTTTTAATTTTGTTTGTTCTGAAAGTAAGGAGAATGTGACTCATTATTTATGAGTTTTGTATATATTTCTGATAGGTTTTCAGTGTCAAGTTAAAGCATAAAACTATGTGAATATGCATAACCATGAAAAAGTAAGGTCTAAAGATACATCTAATACAAGATCACACAGCTTGAAAGTCACAAATCAAGCACTCAAGTCCATGCCTCCTCTGCCCGGGCGCCCTGTGGTCAACATATGGAAAACGAAATAAGGACACATTACTCCCGCCCATCAATATTTATTTGTTTAATAAATCACCAAATTAATTTCATTGTATTTTTAATGTAAAAAGGTGTGTTTTGTATAGCTGAATGAGTTTTAAGTCTTAGATCCTCAGATATTTGTAGACTACATGATTTAATATGCAAGAAGAAATCTCTATTTTAAGGTATGCTGTACTAAACCCTCTCACAAAGAGGGAAAAAATAGCTTGCTTTACAAAAATATACTCCCTGAGAGACTTTAATCAACAAGTGTTGATTGGGCACAGCTGTGTGCCTATAACTGTTTTTAGTTCTAATAAGGATTCCAAAGATATAAGATAGTGGTTCTCAAATTTAGTGCATCTAAGAATCACCTGGAGGGCTTATTAAACCACAGACTGTTGGTCTAACCTACTTCTCTGAGTGTCTCATCCAGTAGATCTGGAGTTTTGCCAAAATTAGCACTTCTACCAGGTCCCAGGGAGTGTTGACACTGCTGGTCTAGGGACCACACTTTGAGAAGCCCTGCTGTGAAATACCCTCCAGCCTCCCAGGCAGTAGTTCTCACTCCTGCCTGTACATTAAACGCACCCAGAAGCTTCTTCTTTAATATACTGATGTCCTGGTCCCTGCCACGACTCACTGAATCAGAATCTCTGGGGACAGACTCTGAACACTGATCATTTCACGGGTTCCCAGGTGTTTCTAATGTGAAGCCGGAACTCAGCCCCGCTGAGATTTCTATTTTAGTTAGGAGGGGAAGGTGGAGATGCAAGAGGAGTCCCAGGGCAATGCACACCGCAGTGTGCCACGGCCAGCTGGTGCCAGCTCGAGAAAGCCAACCGTGCGTATTGTTTCCCAACTCTGCATTCAATGACGCCACGTTGCTAGTCTGAAATTGACCCCAGTAGGAGTATTTATATTACAGAAACTGGTAAATCCTACAAATCAAAGACTCTCTGCTCCACCTAAAACACTAGTTATTAAGCACTTAGCAGCACACCACCGAATGGAAGGTAGATGTGTCAAGTACCAAACAAATGGTCAGGCAACAAGCCCCAGGGAAGATGAGAAGAAGTAGACCTCAGTAAGCTAGAGGCAGGCCCAAAAGCATGGAAAGGATCCACACAGAAAGGCCACGTGCTAGAGAGAAAACGTGAAGACAAATGGAGAGCAGCGGGACAGGGCGACAAGGTTCTGAGGGAGGACTGAGCACCCTCAAAGGGGGATTCTTATTCTAAGAAAATTTGGTGTGAGGAGCTGTATTAGTCTGGGTTCTTTCAAAAGGCAGAATTTTCAGAAATTATAACAGAAAGGGTCTATTTGTAAGGCTCACAAATCTGAGGATAGAGACTGCCTAAGATATTTGCCTGCACGTGCGAGAGCTGGAGGGTCAGATGGCTGCTTAGCTATGAAATAGAACACCCATTCTGGACTGCAGGACAGCCGGGGAAAGTCTGCTGTGGATCTTGGTTGTCCAAGGAACAATGGCAAAGACCAGAGACTAAAGATCGGCAACTGAAGATCGGTGACAGGCAGACAGGCACAAGTGGAGACGGGGATGGATTTGTGATGAAGACCTGCTGTGTGTAGCAAGTCGGCGTCCTTAGGCAATGGTCAAAGTGAGAGCTTTCCTGGAGAAAGAAACCTGTACAATCTTTCTTCTTTCTTCCTTTGGGATTCCTACAACCAGTAGGTGCTCTTCCCTCATTCGCTGGCTCACAAATCACTCACACTCCAATCTAGAGTGGTTCTCAACTGCCTAATCTAAGCGTGCTTCCTGATTGTGTCAAACGAACGTAATCTCTCCAATGGTCACAAAGCTTAGACTTCAGTGTAATGGGTCTCCACAGAAAGTGCACACATGAATGTAGGCCATGTACTGGCCAGACTTACCCATAAAGATCATTATTAGACAAAAGCAGACCATGACACACAACTGCAGCTTGCTGCTAAAAAACCAGCCAGCCATATCATAGTGCCTCCCAGAGACCTCTTGACTCTATGTGAATCAACAGCTTGCAGGGGGCATCTAAGAAGCACCCCTGACTTGACTGCTTAGCCCCCATTGTCTCACTTCAGTGAGGCAAATCTGCTTAAGCCCAGCCACCTTCTTCCAAGTCTCCCTCTGGGGAAAAAAGTTGCATCTTCAAAATTTTCTCCCAATTCCCAAAGGGAGACAGGACTGTCAACAGCTATTGAGAGCCTGGATCCTTGGTAAGAAGCAGATGTGTCTCAGCTGTCTGGAAAAACTAAGATGCCAAGCAAAGAAATAAGAAAGAAACTTTGGGTTGGGGACAAGATCAAAACCAAGAACTTTACCTTTTTCTCCCCAAATGGTTAAAGAAAGGCCTAGAGAGGCCACTTCTACAAGCATCCCATATCCGAACTTTTGGGCTGGATGCTTTTCCCTCCTGTATCTGAGAAAAGCAGAGGCAAGGAAAGGAAAAATGCCCATGAATATTTCATGCTGCGCTGCTGCTGCCTCCTTCTTTCCCTGAACACCCATTAAAATGCCACTGTAATAATGTCATTGTTTGCTCGTCATTTCCTACCTGGCTCTTAGGGAAGGAAAAAAAACAGAAATAATAATTCCTTGTTCTGATTGGGAGGTCACAGGAAATCATCTACCACTTACACTGAGGCTTTTGAAGATCAAAGGGCTAAACAATCACATTTTCATTTATTTGGCACCATTCAGAAAGGTAGAATGCCATAGCAGTACATTTTCCAGATAAATGAAGCTTATCCTGGAGCACCAAATTTGTTTTTGAATTTTAACCACTTCAAATGGAAATTATTCTAGAATGGCACCCACTTTCCTGTTTACTTACACACGACAAATGGAGCATAACGCAACCTTTCTTGCAGAATTTCAGATCCTCATTGCAAAGAGCCTGGCAATCATCATGCTATCATATGTGATATCCCAGGCTTACTGTGATGTTCAAGGCTCCTTCTCTCTGAATTAAGAGTCTCGCATGGATGAGCCTGCCCAATTCTTACCTCTGTTTTATCTACTTCCTTATCCCCTCTCTCCTTTCTACTTTCTTGCCATTCCGTCTGCCAGCAAATCGGGATCATATCATGGAGTTTGCCCCTAGTGTTGGTTTCTAACCTTACTTCCTTCCCTGTGTAAGTTCTTGCCATATATTTGCTAGAATCTGAAAAAATTAACAATGAAAATTATATTAGTGTGTATGGCAAAAGTTAGGACTGTAAATAAGGGACAAAGGCTACTGCCTCTTCTCTAAGAGGAACTTACAACTATAGCCCATCAAACTCTCAGCCTCTTTCTTCCATTAGCATCTCTGAACTGCATTTATTTATTTATTTTCTTGATGCATGCTGGATAGCAGTTTCTTGCTTCTTATGCAATACTTACATAAATGAGTGTCACTGTTTAACAGTGTCTAATTAATACATGTACATGCAGGTGCTTACGGTTATTCATATACATACTAAGCACTGAGTACGCACAAGGTGTCATAGTGACAAAGGTTACAAAATTCACTCTGCAGTAATCTCACCATCTGGCAGGGAAACAAGGCCTGCATGATCCCACTCCTGCTAATTTCTTCAACCTTGTCCCACCTCCCTGCCACGGAGCTGCCTTGTCCAACCTCCCTATCCTGGCCACACCAAGACCCTTCCCTCTGGGCCTCTGCACTGAGCTCTCCCTCTCCCTGGGATTCTCTTTCAGCAGCTCTTTGCATGGTTTGCTCCTCCTAGGCCTTCAGGTCTCAGATCAGTACTGCCCCCAGAAGGGCCCTCCTGACGACCCTGTCTTCAGCTTTTCTCTCTCGTGCACGGCCTTTTTAATACTCTCCCTGATCTGAAATAATTCTATCTGCTGACAACAGTATTACCTGTTTGCCCCGCATCTGTACAAATTCCCAGACACAGAGTGTCCTCTGTGTCAGCCCCAGCCCCAGAATCCCCCAGGAAGAGTGCCAGGCACTAGCAGGCCCTTCGTGGAACATCTATGGAATCAACAAGTCAGCATAAACAGATCACAACAAGGTAAGCTATGGCAAATGAGAGCAGAAACACCTATCTAAGCCAAGGTGCAGAAAAATACATCCCAAGGAAGAAAGACCTGTGATGGGTCTCAAATGGTGAAAGAAGCATATGAGCAAAAGAAATAAAAGGGACAGAGAGTATTCTAAACAAAAGGCAACATCTAGTAAATGCCATGACAGTGCTAAAAATAGTTTCCTCACAAAACTTGTTCAGTGATTTGAATATTGTCCAGTTTTCCTCTCATTGGAGGATTCTGTAAGCCGATTTCTTCTTGTATTTTGAATCCTATGGTTTATGAATATCTAAGAATCTTAGATTTAATGTTTATTCAGCTATGCAGAAACACTCCATTGATGCTGAACAAAGTACAATGAAATTTATTCATTCATTAAGATACCATGCTGTTGGGGTGGCAGTGGAGAGGGAAGCCCCTGTCCAGTCACCTTTCCTCTCCTGGACATTATTTTGCCTTTGAAAGACTAGAAAACACTTTGGATTTGGAGCCTGTATTAGTTTGTGAAGGCTAGAATGCAAGACCCCTAACAGGGTGACGTTTATTGTAATTGTAGTTGTGGAGGCCGGATGCCCAAAGTCAAGATGTGAACAGAGTTGTTCCGGGTAAGGGCACCAGTGGAGAGTCTGCTCTATGCCTCCTGCCAGCTTCTGGTGCCTTGCTGGCCGACTTTGGTGTCCCTTGGTTTTGGGGTGCATCATCGTGAACTCTGGCTTCACATCCAGAGGGCATCCTCCTAGATATGTCTGTCTGTGTCCACATTTCCCTGTTTGAAAAGGACAGCAGTCATATTGCATCAGGGGCCCACTCTACTCCAGTATCACCTCAACTTAACTAACTATATTTTCAATTCCAAGTTCCTGGGGCTAGTATTTAACATGTGAGATTTAGGGGACACACAGTTCAAGCCCTGACTCTGAGCCTTATATCTGAAACCAGTTTTCCTACCAAGATCTGCTTCTATAGAAGGAAGACTTGTTTAGGGCCAGCGTGTGAGAACTGTAGAGACAGATTAGCCTTACCAGGCCACTAACAGCCTAGAAGAAGCACAAAAGAATGAGTTCCTGAGCTGAAGAACAGCCTGAGAGGAGTAGGAGAGAAGGGACTGGAGATCATTTCTGCTGAAAATGCAACACTACCCCAAACTCTTCCAGACTGACTCAACAGCTCACCAACCCTGGCTGTCAGGGCACCCAGGAAAAAAAGGACATCCCAAAGCCTGATGTTCAAGAGCCTCAGACCTTGCAGAGACACTATACAGATAAGGAAACAGAGCCCACGTTCATTATCTACAGCATGAGCAGCCAGACAATGACCCCCACAGATCCTTCCTGCCACTATTACCTATGGTTCAAGGTTGTGCTGCATTGTATATCTGGCAGCCACTTAATAAACATCTATCAAATATCAAACAACCGCATGAAGAAATAAGTTAATGAGTCCACAGCCCTATGGTGAAGTAACCCTCACTATAGTAACCCACCCACTCCCAATTTTAAAAATGGCCAGGAATAACTCCAGGTTAAAGATCAATGCCCTGTGGAAGTAGTTAAAAACGAATAATATAATAGTCACTGCACTGGAGTAGTACAAACACACCACGGGCCTAATTAGACCTCTGATTACATATGCACATAGGTGCTACCAGAATTTTCCTTGCTGCGAAGCACAGATCTCAGACCTCTGCTCCCCAACCAAGTCCTATCTGTTGCTGATGCTTCATCTGAATGCATTTCTTCACACCAAAGCGGCTCCCAAGCAATCTAGCTCAAGAAGTAATTATTTCTAGGGCTGAGAATTCTCCTGTTTCCACATCCCAGCCTGTGAGTTCCTCCTGAAAAGGGCTAAGCTTCAGCCAAGAATACAATCAAAGAGAAGGACAACCTGTAATCTTAACTTTCCCTTTGTACTTCCCACAGCTGCCATCAACATCAAGACAGTGGGGAAAAAAACTGCAAGTGGAGAATCAAGCCCACACCTGGGCTGTGAGACTTCTCCCGGAGAAAATGAGAACGCCTCCTTTTAATGCCAGAGTTTAAGAAGAGAAATCTCTTCAGAAATGAGAACTCAGAAGAAAAAAAAAGCAAAGAAAGAGAAAGAAATGGAGAAAGTTCACACCCACCAAACTGAAATTCAAGCTGCCATCACAAGTGATATCCAACTAAGAAAAAGCCAGGAAAAACCTATTCCCCTGACAACGAAGCCAGCGCCTTCCAAACAAACAGGACCTCGCACCACAGAAAGCAGCTAGGTGGCCAAAGGCAAACAAGGGCAAAACCCTCCCAGCACCTTTAAAGAGCAAAAGCGGCCTAAGAATGTGGTCCAAGGGGAACTGCTGTGCAGCAGGACCTGCCCGGCATCTGAAGGACACTTGTGCCCAGCGCTGCATCAGGCAGTTTCCCAAAGAGATAAAAACCAGCCTGCCCTGAGACTCAGGATGCACTGAGGAAAAAAAAGCTAATGGCAATTATTTGGTTTTAATAACTGGGTAATTGCTGACCAGACCAACAGAAGCCAAAGGCCAATGCCTTTTCTTTGCCAAGAAAACCAAGGGTCAGGTGTTAACTGCATACAATTAAGTGGACTGCAGCCCCAGGCACTTCTAATTGGGCTGTGTTGCCACATGATATGGGGACAGAGACTCTGGGTCAGGGGGCCTCTGGCACGCTGAACTGGACAATGAAGGCACAAACTTTGGTGAGTTGTCATTGGCTGAAAAAAATCTTAACTTGAACAATAGCAGCCGTACTGTGCCAAGGTGGGTCAGGAGTCTAGGGGTAAGAGTTGATCTTGTACAAAAATACAGACCTCCTAGCTTTAAGAGAAGCCAAGAAACTATCTCAGGGGGTCCCCAAAGCAGGTGGAACTGGTAGAAGGCCAAATCCTTAGCATCCACGTCTAGAAATCACTGATTTCAAAGTAAGGACAGCTACCCCACATGTCAGCACAGAGCACGAACATCCAGGATATCAGCCAATGTACTTCCTGCAGCTTAGAAGGAAGGTAGCTGTGCTCCTAAGGGATATGTCTAAAAGTATTATCCTGACCACTTCTCCAGGATTAGAGCCAAAGGAAGGTCCCTCATTGCAGAGAAGGCCTCCATTCCACATGCACATTCCAGCCTCTGCCCCTTTAGTCTGTCCTTTTCCACCCTTGGAGTGTTCTTCCATCTCCAATTTAAGTCCTGCCTGGCACCTCCAAGTGCCATCTCACCCCCACTCTTTCTCCATCATGGAATTCTGTTCATAAAAAAGGTGCTAACCAAGCACTACCTGCTCTTCAGTTATTGACTCCAGCTAACCTCTTTGAGCTCTTGATCAATTTCAAGTTCAAAAGATCCTTAGAGACCCTCTATTCCAATGTTACAGATAAAAATAAACCAAGTCTCCGTCAGGTTCCATGGACCATCCAGACCTTCTTCTGTTTAATTCTATTGCACAAATGGGAATCACATCTGTCAAGTACATTGTACTTCTGAAAGGCAAAGCCTCTATGACTCTTATTTGCTAGTCTTTCATTCACCCCAAGAGTACTTAACATAGAAGCAGACAGAAGTAGATCCTTAGTAAATACCTATCCATTAGCTCTTCAGCCCTTGGCCCTTTGGTCTGTGGTTCATTGATGACCTAACTCTAGTAATAGCTCCATTATAGTACTATGGGCTCAGAGTGACCTCAGCTTTCTCTAAACACACAGATGATGAGAACATATTAAGCTAATAATTTTACAGAATAGCAAACAACTTTGGCTGATGTCAGATATGTAGCAGGCAGCAAGAAAGGGAAGTGGGAGCTACCTCCTCACCACTTCATCTACCCCATCACCATTCAGTCACTACACACTAATTATACACATTACGCATCAGTTCTGTGTTAGTATTTATACTTGAAAGTAAAAAATAACGCAGCACAACCCCTCCCCCTGCAGAGTTTCAATGTAAAAAGACAAAAATATAGATCATCATCATCTTGTATAACAAATGTGGTGACTAAAAAAAAAGGCACAAAGGTATCCTTCTAGACCATTAAATGAAACTACACAACTCTCTGATGACTCACTAATACCTGACCGTCAGCACAGAATTGCCGGCTTGTTTATTTGCCAAAGCCCAAGCATGCCTCTGTTCTAGGTTCTTGCCAACACCATTTTCCCCAACTGAAATCAAAGTTCAAGTCAATTCCTAAATCATCCAATATTATTCTTCTCTCCTCCTTAACTATTCTGCCATTTTCTTTCTGCAACATTTATTTGATTTCTTACAAAGTTTCTTATTCTATTCTATGCAATCTCAACTCTCAAGAAATATTATTGTAGATCTGACCAATTCCTCAATGGTGAGTCCAAGTTCTCTTCCTGATAAGTCCAAATATGGGCAAATCTCAGACACACAGTTGATGCTCGGTATATCTACCATGGGATGAACGTACAAATGAGGGAACGTGCCATATTATTTGTCAGAGGTCAATTGTTAGTAACTCCAGATAAATCTATCCTCTGCCCATTTCCTCTTCTCCATATCATACACTAACAGACACACACACCACGCATTACACACCCACACGCGCGCGCGCGCGCAAACCACAATTTCTGTCAACCAGAATGAGTCCACCTGAAATGCATTCGCCACAGATTCCGGCTAAGATTAGCCAGGTTATTTCAACAGCACCTTTTCTAATTTAATTTTTTCTTTGGCAACTTGCTCCACCCTACCCTGACTCCATTTGGATTACTTTAGTGCTTTGGGAAAAGGAGAAAACCGGTAAATGAGCTGGCAGGAATGTGGTACAACTGTGTGGTTCAAATTGCCATCCTCTAATGAGTGCAATGAATCTTTATTGATGCTAATAAACAAGATGCCAATATACAGGTACCGAGGTCATGGCACAGCGAGGTAAAGCCCCAGCAGGGACTGGTATTCTGTAATCAGCTTTCATTTCTCTATGAACATCCCTTTATAGGGATAATTTCCTGAGTAAATTCCCATGTCCTAGAACAAGGAGCAAGGCTTTCAATCCAACATTGCTTTCCACTGCAAAGCCCTGGGAATCCTTCTATCATTCAATGTCTATTTTGACTTCTAAAACAGAAGTTCCAGAGGGTTACACTCTTCTCCCCTCATCATCCACTATTTTGGACTTTGCCTCTGACACCTATTGATACCTACTGACATATGCCACAGTCCACCTAACCCATTACCAATTCAGAGTTAAGGCAAGAAATAACGCACAAAAGAGCTGATGACTCTCATGCCTGGCCACACAATCAAACCACCTGGAGAGCTGGACAGCATCAGGCCACATGTGATTCTGGCTTAGGTGGGAACTAACACGCCAATGTTTAACAAGGGCCTCACATGAGTCTGGTTTGGCAAACTGGTGAATATCATGAAAATGGAAGGAGATCATAACAAGTCCTTTTGAGACAGGAAGACCTGGGTTGAAATGGCAGCTTTGTTATTAATGCAAAAAGAATAATTTAACCCCTGGGTGAGAACAGTTTCTTCAGTGAGCTGTCGTAGGAATTTAAGCACATAACACTCAAAAAATTTAGCATAACAGCCAACATATGTAAAATTTTAGTAAATAGATGTTAGCCACAAACACAATCCCTGAACTCCCATCTTCCTAATTGCCTAGATGGATCCAAGCTCCACTACATCATGTCAGGTAAACTAAATTAAGACTTTCTTAAAAATCAAGATTTAAGTATGATTTAATATTTACAATACACACAAATTCTAAATTATAAAGAAAGCATGGATTTGTGGTTTCTAAAACCAATGATCACCAGGACAACAGCACAGAATTCCATAGCTATAGGTCCCCCTTGGACATTTTGGTCACTGATCACTGTAGAATATCATGATGGCACTGCCTCATCCCTAACGTGGTACTCAAAATCTCAAGGATAATGGTGTACTAGAAAACAAGACTATAGATATGGAAGTTTTTTGAAAAGTCCTTTCCAAAGAAATGAAAAGTAACTACATTATGCTTTAAAATCAGTTTTGGAGAAGCACAGTCATCAGCAAACTCATATACAAGAAACACTCCTATACTTCTATTATCAAAGTTAGTTATTCATGTACTTTCATGAAATGAACTCTTGATTAAAAGCTAAGTGTTGCTAACAGCAAATTCCTGTGGTTTCTGCCTTTCTCTTTTCAAACATCTTGTGTTCAGTGAGTCTTTCAGAACTCAGACTTAATGGAAACTTTCCTATGAGACTTGAGAGTACAAGTTCTCCTCTTGACATAACCTGGCCCAGTCACTCTACATGAATGTAGATCACTTTTCATTTTATACTACTTGACAAGAAAAATTGCTGGTAAATATCATTTAACCTTTCTCAAACAGTGAAGGTGGCCCTGGTTCCATCCATCAAATGGATTCCTCACTCTTAATTTAAAAAATCAGAAGGTGCCCTAAACCTTTTCCTATGAGAAAGACCCAAGCAAATCTTATTTGGATAGATTTCCCATGGTTGTCCAAAGTCAATGCCAGATGCTTAAAAGATACCTAGCCAGGTATAGCATTTAATTAAAAGAAGTTCAGTCAATAAAGTAGACATAGGCTTATTTGAGTGGTTAATTGCTAGGAAGTTTTTTATACATTACTTTGGAAGCCGAAGTTCTGGTATCCATAAAGTTTTAATCATTGCATTGACAATTTCGATTTTTTTGTCAAAATTCTCATGAACTACACTAGAAAACTGTTTCCAAGGCTGCTGAGTAATGCAAGAAAAATAGCTTCCCACAAGCATTCAAATCAAAACACACAGAAAATATTTAAACTCTCCATTTTAAAGTCCATAGCAAATATCAGAACCCTAACAGTAACTTCAATATTATATACTACTTCAAATAGTACTATGATCTTTTATTTTAAACATGAAATATTCAATAAGACTAATTGATTTCATTTAAAGGAATCCATGACGATGAGAATAAGTTCTACTTCAACCACTGCACAGATACAAGTCACTATGTGGTTCATCTAGTATCTGTAAGAACTTATTCTCAAAGAAATGGGAAAAGAAAAGCTAAAGAAATCCTTCATCGGCCCATGGCAAAACTGTGAGGGTTTACATGTGTTCTTAAAGTCTTTCCAAGGCTTTCCTCCCATAGTAATCCCTCCTTCCTCCACTCTCAGGTCAAGCTCGTCAATGGCAGCTATCTTCCCCAGATTTGCAACCCAAACAATTCTCCATGCTCCAAAAGTTATCTTTTTTCTAGTAAAAAAAAAAAAATCCTTAACATAACGTCCTGAGCTCAGTACCCTGAGCTCAGCTAAGGTTTTTAAAAGAAACTAAACACAAAATGCAATTCCTGCTAGAGTTAAACCACAGTTTAACATGTGTCCCTTCCATAAGCATCTGCATTTTGTATGGGAGATGATGAGGACTTAACTAGATGGAGGAAAAGCTGAATGACGAAATCCCAGTCAGTAGTAAAGCAGCTGTGGGAGAATCTCTCTGGGTAGGAGCCACCTGTTTCTTTCATTCTACCACATCATTTTGGTGGGAAGACAGCACATTTTACCTAAGATGAAATTCTAATAGCCTATGTTATCACAGAACATCAGGAGGGAAAGCAATCTCAGCGCTAGCCTCTCATCTCACAGCTAGGGGATCTATGAAAGACCACAGCCATTTAATGATATGCTCCAAACCCACAACAAATGGTAGCCATCTCTCTGTACTGGGTGAGGACTGCAAAGCAACAGATCTACATGAGACTCTTCTGCATCTTCTTAACTCTTGCATCCACTCAGTTGCCAAGTTTTGAAACTGGAAAATGGCAATTGCTTCCTACTTACCTTCCCTGACTCCAGGCTGGCATATTTCATTCAGAATGATGAGAATCTCTGTCATTCATCTGCTCAAAATGTTTGCAGACCCTCCACCCCATCGCAGGATGTCCCCATAATCACCCATAACCAACAGGAATGTCATTTGAGAGGCTAAAAGTGTGGTCTTTCAGCCTAAAAAATTTCAGTATCTGCCAGAAAATTTCATTTCACAACGAGGCTCTACTGGAAACTTATCTTTTACTTTGTCGCCATCCCAGTCTTCCTGCTGCTGCTACAGGTGAGGACCAATTCTGCAATCTGGCCCCACATTAAGCAATCATATGACTTTCGATCTGGCACCCCTTCCCTTGGCAAACGGCTACTATGATGTCCTGCCTTTGCTTTCTCCTTCCTGCCTTTCTGTTCTTCCTGCTCTACGTGTTCCCCAGTTTATCCATAACTCAATACGTACCTACTAAAGCAAAAAAAAATCAGTCCAAATTCAAATGTTATAAATATGCTATTTCAAACCAAAAAGTGCGTACTACAGAGAAATTATCTCCATCCTTCTTCTAGAATATGCATCTATTAATATGGATTAAGGTTTTGTGAGCTTTTTGGCTTATATTAGAGTTGACTCACAATGAACCTTGAGCTTACTGTTCCCCAAGCCTTTTAATAATATTTTACTCATGCTACTAATTCTCTGAAACCTTTCCCTCATCCTATTTTGTGCAGTTTAATTTTGAGATTTGTAGAACTTTACATTTATCCCTGCTACATTTTGTTCTGTTAGACTTGGCCCAGATCTCCAGTTTATAAATAGCATTTCGTATCCTGTTTCTATCTTAGTATTCAATGTCCCTCCTGTCTTTGTATTATTTGCACATCCGATAAATTCACCATCAACACTTCCCCAACGTGAGAGAAGCAACGCGCACATCTCATAGGCAGACTGCAGGACAGGACCGAGAACAGCTCCTCTAAGTATGCTCCAGGGGATTCTAAATCTTCAGATTAACTTTGATGTATAATGGTTTCATCAGTTGAGAATAATCCAGTTTTCCTCAAATATATTTTTATTGACTACAAGGATAGGAACAAGAAGCTATTTAAATACACTGCTAAGGTCCTGTTTGTGCAATTTTTTGCTTAGTCAAAAGGGTAGTGACCATCATGAAAACAGCAAGAATTATGCTAGCACGACGTGCTTGCAGCAATTCTCCACTACATCCAATGACTGTCAGCCCCTCTTTGGAATTCTCATATCACTTCTACAATCTTGCCTACTTATTTTCCAGCTCACTGTCCCAGCGTTATGACAATCATCACTGAACATCTGTCCGTCCATTCTTGGATTTCCTCAGAATCCTTCAGTCATCTCCAAGGTAATATCTTTCAAAATCCTGGCACACTAGAATTGACTTAGACCAAAATGACATTGTATCAAAGTCCCTTCATGTTTTGTGAAGGTTTTGTCATTTTCCCATGTTCACATATGCTCATTCCAACCTCCTGAGCCTCAAGATGTTCCTTGACATAGAAAACAAAACGATAGTGGCAACTGAAGCACTCTGTCCCCATCATCCTTTGCTCTAAAGTAACCTCCTTAAGCTCCTTATTTCAAAATTTCTAAAAGCTCCATTCTTGTTCCTGGATTGTTTTTGAAACTATGAAATATTCTAAAATTTTACTTCCCAAATTCTATCCTTTTAGACCAGTACCACCCAGTAGTTTATTAACCACATATACCTTACCCTGGCACATGTGTTAAAACATATTTCTTAAAATTGCACCTGTTGCTGATCAAGAAAAAAAGTTATTTTGTCATTTCAATTTAATTTTTATCATTTGTATTTTCAAAGAACAGTATTCATTTCCTTGTTTTGCCAGGCATTTATAATCAGATAACACAGACTCAGGGAATACCAGTGAGACTAACATTAAAAAATGAGAATTTTTCTATAAGAAAAATCAAGTAAATGAGATGACAAAATTTTAAGTATGTAAAAAATAAGCAAAATGATGTACACATCAAAAATGGAAGCCAGGAGCAGTAAGGAACACTGGCTTTCAAGTAGGCAAAGTTGAGCACAAATTTGTATTGACTTGCTCACTCGAGATTTGTGACTAATCTCAAAATTGCCTCTCTCCAAGTTCCAACTCACTTATTATATGTAAATAATATCAGTCTCTACTTGGGGGCTCCAATGACTCAATGAGGGAGTAGAAAGTTCATAGTTAACAGTATACAATAAGCACTCACTAAATTTCACAATATCTGATATGCTTCTACTTAAAATATCCTCTTAGTATTGAACACTTAAGGCAAGGATACCTAATTTTTAATCAGCAAAAATATGAAGATATAAATATTTTAAGAGCAAAAATTAGAGAAACAGTTGATGCAGAAGTCAAAATCGTGTCAAATTGATAAAGTCATCCTTTGGTCTGATTCTGGATTATCACTGTGACTTCTGAGGACGAAAGTCTCTAAACTGCAATTCCTGTGACAACGCACACTCACTCAAACACATGCACCCAAACGCCCTACATGTTGCACATGGAAGCCTGGTAAATACAAAACACCTATGATCAACTAAGCAGCAATCTCATCCAAATAGAAAAACAAAAAAGTAAATTCACAGTTCTTCGGGCTACACAGAAAAGTAACTTCAATAGAATTGTAAGAGGTTGTACCCAGACTGACTCTTCCCCCTTCACTGCCAGGTTTGTGCTCCATGATCCTGCTCTTGTGGCCACAGCAAACTATTTAAATGGTAGACACCAGATTACGGCTGGAAACCTGGTCTTCCCCTCTGGGGATCTGCACGGAGTGTGGCTACACTGCTGGTATGGTACTGAAAGAAGTGTCCAGACTCCTGTCCCTGAGGCCAGGATTTTCTCTAACTTTTCAAGATACAGCTATCTCCTGAAATGCAGAATTTTCCCATAAATTTCCATTTCTTCTTTAAGTGCTCTTTAGCTGGTTCCTGTTGTTTTGAATTTTACAATAAAAGAAAAAATAAAAAACAAATTAAGCTAACCCACTAAAAGAAATGGAAAGAGAAAAAAAATACTGACTTCATCAGCCTGGCCCTGACCATTCCTACACATATTTTTGGCCAATACAAAACAAACCAAAATCCAATACCTTATTATTTGTTAGAGTAAACTATATGAGACTTAATAAAGCTATTTAATAAAAAGATTATGGAATCATTTCATCAGAATATATAACAAAGATCTGTAAGACAGAATGGACTTCAAGGCTGGGAGCATAAGTCAGTGGCTAAAGAGCTTATCATTTTGTTTTATTTTGTCTTTGTTTTGTTTTGTTTTGTTTTGTTGTTTCATAAGATAGAGTCTCCTCTCTATTCCACGTTGGTCCTGACTGCACAGCAATTCTCCTGCGTTAGCCTCCCAAAATCTGGATTACAGGCATATACCACCATACCCCACATACTCGGGAATCAAATCCATGCTAAGCGGAGTGCTCTAACCACCAAGTTAGAGGCATAGTTAGGGGCATAGCTCAGTGGTTAGAGTGCTTTGACCCTGTCTCAAAAGAAAGAAAGATTGAATAAAGTTTGACATATGTTTCTAATGCGTTATTGAATCTGTAATCCACGCATAAAAGAGAAAATTATACATATGTATATAATGTGGTATATATACACAACAGAATACTTCTCCACCATAAAGAAAGATAAATTTGAGTCATTTGCAAAAAAAAATAAATAATGAAATAAAATTGGAAGCACAGTAAAGCTAGAAATTGCAAAAATATACATTTTTCTGAGACGATTAATCAAGTCTTTATGCAAACTAAAGAGCCAATATTGACTAAGTGCTTACTGACATGCTAGCTACTGTTCTACTGGCCATTACAAGCAATAATTTATTTAATCTTTGTCATTTGCTATTGTGCTGACATCATTCCTCTTCAAAAAATAAGGAAACTCGGGGACTGAAAAATGAGGTGTCACACCCAGCAGGCAGCATGTCCAAGCTGCCAAGAAGTGCTCTTCACAGTATGAAGGTAGGCCTCCGTGTAACCTGCCTGTGTCCCCAAGGCTGGCATGCTTGGCATGGAAATGCACAGGTAGAGAGGGGAAGCAGTCCTGCAGGAGCTGCCATGCATTTTGCTTGGTATACACTTATTCATTCCTTCAACAGACACTTACTGAAGCACCCTCCACACCAAGCATGTCCTACAGTCCCAGCAAGGGCTCTTTTTAGCATCCATACTCATAGGATACATGCAGAGTATCACACACTATTGTGACCCAATCAGACTTTCAATAATCTTCAAGACTTGACCTGCACATCACAAACAGGATGTATTTTTGCTGCCCTGCTACCTACAGGTGAGGTTCACATCCCTCGATGATTCTCCAGGAATCTCATGCATCGCTCACGAATTTCTCACCACTTTGTGGGAGTTTTTTATATCCTCCCTATACATGTAAGCTTTTTTGCACATGTGGCTGAGCTATCATCTAACTCACTAGAGCTGGGAATCATCCCAGACATACAGAGATGTTCAACTTGTATTTGCCGAATAGACTCATTATGAGCCACTGAAGCCTAGCCTTTGCGGGGAAAATGTCTTAGCAGGACAAACACTTTGAATGACTGGTCTACTGGCAGAGGTTTCTCCTAAACCAATCCTTCTGCTTCCCCTGCCTGTTTATTATCAATTCCATTTTGGGAGGTAGCCAGTCACATGAGGGTTTCACACTGAGCCACAGAGCAATGGAGCAAAGCACCCTAAAAAAACAGACCCAGGACAGTAACTTTACTAGTTTAAACTTCCATTTTCCCCAATATTTAACAGCATATATACGCAATATACAATGGTTACACTGAGCTTGAGGATTGATTTTGCACATATATACTCATGACAACATTACAATCCCTTCCCTACCCCCTCCGTTATTGGCTCTCCAACTCCTTCCCTCATCCTCCTCCAACTCTCACTATCACACCCATTTTGGCTCCATAAAATGCCTGGACTTTGGGTTTCTTGTATTAAAGAAACCATGAAATAGCTGACCTTCTGACTTTGACTCACAGTGCTAAGCAGGATGGTCTCAAGTTGCATCCATTTACCTACAAAAGCATCAAATTTAACTATTTATAGAGAAGAGTAAGTATTCCACTGTGTACATATACCACAATTTTTGTATGCATTGGTCTGTTGGTAGATATTTCAACATCTTCCGTACTTTAGTTATCATTAGTTATGTTGCTATAAATATGGGTATACATGTATCTCTATTATACGTTGCTTTTAACTCTTTTGGAAAGATACCCAAAAGAGGTTATCGCTGGATCGAATGAACTATCAGGAGGAAACATGGATTTAAATTCACACCGACTTAGAGCTGAATGCCTGCTCTCCACCAGACACTGTTTGAATTGGAGCAATTAAACTTTTCTGAGCGAGACACTAATTTTACTGTTGGTTTCAGAGTCATTCTGAATATTAAACAATGATTTTATAGGATGTTAAAACACAGTAAATGTCAAGAAATATGGTTATTCTGCCTCTTGGCAGCATACGTCTCCAAAAAGTATGTGCTGATTCTTCTGGCATGGATGCAAGCTAAATATTCGTTGACAGATAAATGCACAAAGAAGGTGTATCCTATGCATACATAACTGGAGCATTAAGCAGCTTTTAAGAAGAGAAGAAAATCCTCTCATTTGAAGTAGCATGGATGAACCTGAAAGATAAGCTGAGTGAAATAAGCTAGACACAAAAGTACAAATACCACATGATCTTACTTACACAACGAACCTACAGTAGCCAAATTCCTAGAAGCAGAAAGTAGAATTTTGACTGCCAGGGCCTGGGATGAGAAGGCAGCAGGAAAGTATCAAGTCAAAAAAGTGTGCATTTCCATTATAAAGGATGACTAAGCCACAGAGTTCTACAATTCAGTGTGTGCTTAGGATACATGTAGAATTTGTTAGGAGGAGAATCTTATACTAAGAGTTCTTAGAAAAAAACGAGAGGAGTAAAATGGTTAGAGCAGGAGAAAACTTTGGAGGTAATAGATGAATCAATGGTACAGCCGTGATAATGGCTTCAGGAGTCTATATTCTTCTCCAAGTGTGTCATAAAATATGTAACACACGTGTGTACAGCTTTTTATAAGTCAATTATATTTCACATGGTTTCTTTAAAACTACATACTCCTCCTTTCAGATGTCCTATTTTTATCTTCTAAGTTGGTAGGCTTTTTAATGTAGGTGTGATGGCAGAGAACAGCTGTGAGACACAAATAATTAAGAAAGGAAAGCGTCATCACTAATTAAGGATGATAGTCTTATTAACTCCATTTTCCATAAAATCTGGTGTGGGAGACCCTCTCAAAATCTTCTGATTCACAAAGACCCAAGACGTGCAGCGACATTCACCATGCAAACGGAATGCTGCTCCTCAAACCTCAACTAATTTTATGTTTAACTTTTTTAAACAAACCGTAACAAATACTAAGTGCAGCTAATCATTCCCTGATTCCTTTGGCATTCATTGTAATAGCACTAATTACGATAAACACATTTGGAATTAATGTGCATGTCTTGTGCATATATCAATTCCATTCTAATTTACCATTGATTAACGCCTGGGATGTGATCAAGGAGTCTTGATTTTTAACATACCACTCACGTCCTGGGCACCATAGCCTAAAAGGGGACCCCCAACATGCAGCCCAAAGCAACCCTGAAGAGAAGCCAAAGTTGCCAGGGAGATCTGGGGTCAAAGACTCTGCGTGACCTCCATCTCTTTGTGTTTCTGAACCAGAATTCACAAGGCAGAAAAACGAGGCCTCAGGGTTAGGAGAACAGGTTTTTGAATTAGCCAGACCTTGGTTCAAATCCTGGCCCTGACTCTTACGTGTTGTATTACTTTCAAGCATCATACTTGAGGACTCTAACCTTCAGATCCTTCATCTGTCACAGGGCACTAACAACATGTCCTCATAAAGCTGTTCTGAAGATTATGAAAGAGAAACCAAATAGTTTGCTGTTCCCAACATATGGAATATACTTTAACCTTAAAATTATTATAACAATATCACTATTATTATAATAAAAATTACTATCACAAGCTAAAAATTTCATTCAACAGGATGCACTGGTGGAAATGTCACCCAAGTAGTCCCAGCATGCAAAGGGCCCACAGTGAAGAAAGACCGAGCAAAAGGATCTCCTGACAGTCATTCATGTTCAGTTTACTTTTGGGTGGCGGGTTTAAGATCTAAAAAATAAAGTCATGATGGGAAAGGGGAAGAGCTCTGGAATGAGTGGGCCGCTCCCTCACTTTTCTGCTGGCCACTGTAAGGAAACAGGGTCACTCAGCTTTTGAGGGTTGTGTTGTTTCCTTGTGTTGTAGAAGTGATAACGCCCCACAGGGTTGTGGGTAGGAGGAACTGGGCCAATGCGGAAGCACCACCAGAGTCGAGTTTTGGTATCATCACCACCACCATCATTCAGAAGGAAGGTTAAGGGAAGTTCATTTAGCGATCCTTTGCTGCAGCCCCAGCCTTTAAACTTATGCCTGCATAAAGAGGTACTATTAATAATCCTGTTCCTAGCTTCACTTCTAAGACTCTATGTGCACCTCGAGAAGGACCAGGCAGGTGTGTGCAATGCCATTTTCATCTGAAATGGCCACAATAGCATGCCCAAGTTCACAAAGGGGCTTAGAGGAGAGTGTGAGAAAAAGAATCAAGCTCCTATATTGTCTTGGAAGTGGGTCAGTGATACCTACTGATAGAATAAAATTTACTGGACCAGGTTAAAGGGAATCCAGCAACTTAACCCCCACCCCCACCCCATGATTACCCATCAGGACCAGGGACTTTAACACATCTCCCATTCTGCCTTCTACCTCACCATACAAGCATTAAACTTGGCCTCTTGCACTGAACTACAAGACCCTGAAATGGAAAGTCAAGTTAAACAAAGAAGACTCTTGCATTCTCAGTATCAATGGTGGATGCCAATACACGTTTTTCAATGACTGAGACTGGCTTGCAGAAGCACCAGTGTGTTTTTCTGAGACATGCAAATGAGATGCAGCTTCATTCTTTAACGGTAGGAATCATCAGCCAGTCTATGATGGCTCCACACACTAAAGAATAAGCTACAGAGACAATGACATTCAGCACATCACTTAAAGCACTGGACTTTGGAGGTTGAAGATCTTATTCCAATCCTAACTCCACTGCATGTACCACTAATCTCTCTGGCCTCTAGTTTCATCCTCAATAGAACAACAATACAGGTGCCGCCTAGCTCACCATGTTCTTGAGAAGCTTTAAAAAGATCATGTATATAAAAAAACTTCACTTTTTTCATACATCACTGAGTGGATATGAAGAATTTTTAATGCTTATTTATTTATAAGCCTTATAAACAACGGTATTCCTAGATCACAAAGTAAGGAAAAATAGTAAGAATCCTCCTGGTCCCTTTGTGGCCGATCTTTTGGCACCTCAGCCCTAAATACACCTGACAGTGAAGCAGGAGTTCCAATCTTTCTAGGACACTTAGTGGCACTAACACCCAAGCCTCTAATACATCTCCTTGCACTTACTGAGCTACACTTCCTAAGGTTGCCTGATTCAGTAGTCAAAAGAGTTGTACCTTATTAGTAAAGTCCAAATGCCTTCTGGGTGGGGCCAAAACTAGGCATAAATGCAAATATCTGAGGACTCAGGCCCAGATACCTAAGGGGTAGACCTCCACGTTGCAGATACAAATGCCTAACGTGAGTCTACATCAAAATAATTCTCATACCTCAACTCATGTGACCACTATCCAATGTACAATGACTATGGTCTCTACCTGCTGACATCATAATTTCACCAAGCTTTTGGGCGGGGGGCGCGGGGGGAGCAATGGCAGAATAAACTGAACCTGAATTATCCATGGTTCCTTGGACCCTTTAATTGAAGCGAGTTGGTACAGTTTGTGGAAGCCCACTTTCTGTGTTGCCCCTTTGGCTTCCTCTCAGCACACCACTGTGGCTATGACTTGTCACACAGCACCACAGAATTACAAATGCAGAAGTGTGCACATCTTCTCTGCGAAGGATATCTGAAAACAATTTTCTGAATAAATTCAAGAAATGATGGTTTTAGCTCTTCTGCTGCCCAGCAGGAACAAAAATCCCCTTCCAGCGGAGGCTCTTAACTTGGAATTCTACCCTTCACTGCAACAAGAACATTTTTTTTCCTCGCCCACATCCAACAGCATGAAGTCAGAGAAAGTTTGCTAATATAGAAGATCTACACAAGATTCAAAGTTGTATAACATAATACACCAAATGACCAAATTAATTTTTAAAAGATACACTTAAATCAAGAACACAGAAAAGCTCATCTTGAATGAGCGAAGAAAACATATGTCAATACTGAGAAGACACCAAGATTGGACCTAACTGACAAGGAGTTTAAAGTAAACATCATAAACATGTTTGGTGCCATAAATATGAAACACAGGAGAAGAGGGCTGACATTTCCCTTTTTCCCAAGATGACCAGAGGACAGGGAGGTGTGCTTCATCTGACAACAACCACAACCCTCCTACTATTTCCCTTCCAGACCCTCCAGGCCCTGTGGGTACACTGAGAAAACAAGCCTCGGTCTCCCCTTGCCACCTATGAGGTTACTGTGTGACCACCTCCCAGGCCACGCTAACAGATGGTACAGCTTGGCTGACAGTCACTAAGCCCCTCTCTACCTCCCACCACTTCCGATGTTGCTGCTGTTCCTCTGAAGAAGCTGCTGTGGGGGAAACACCCATAACACAGCAGAGACCACGGAGTGATCTGGGCCTATTGTTAACATCTTCCCAATCTCCAAGCCTCGATTAGCAATGATTCACACAGCTAGATATCCTGGAGATTCCATGAAAACAGTGCAGAGCTGATTTTAGCCCCACCATTGATGCAGGAAAGCAGCAGCTGTCAATCAAGCAGACAATTCTCCCAAAGTTCTGTAGAACTATCGCAATAATGGCTGTGGCTTTCCTGGATGCCCCACACCTGTTCCAGGTGACCGCAGAAGGCTTGAATCTAAATAAAGCAACAGCGATGAGTTTGGGCCTGTCAGTAAAATTGAATTAGAAGGCTCAAATTTGGATCTATGTGGAAGATCAGCAGGATCAAATCCAGGACAATCTCAGAATCAAGTTCTGATCAGTCAGCAGGGTCAGATTTGGACAAATCACAGGCCTACTGCTGCTATATAGGCAACACTCTTCTCACCCTTTCAGGATTGATCTAGAAGTTCTCCCTCTGGCATGCTGATCCCTCTCTGCTACAGATCTAAATAAAGCTTTGCTCCAATGGTCCTGTAAATTTATTTGTGATTTATTTCTTGAATAGCATCAGCTTAGAAGGATTCATATAATGGGCAGTGTCGGCGAAGTGGTAGCTTTAGAAAAGAGTTATAAGTATTATGAGTTGATAGTACTAAGGAGTTCCAGAGGCTGGCAACACCCAGCAGTAGACGTAACACTCGCTGTCAGCTGGCACTGACAACATCTAGCAGCGGCAGTGACTGGTGGTGTCAACTGGAAGCTAAAGAGATTAGCAGCAGAAATACGCAACATATGTCCCAGAGCTGTGACGCTAAGGGCTGGGGACTATAGGCACTCACAGGCCCAGAGGGCTGAGAACTATGATACTCAAAGCCCAGAGCCACTAGCAGAACTGCATTTTGCCAATTTGTAGTTTCTATCCAAACAAAAAGAATCCTCAAATGGTGAAAGATACACACAAAACATATTTTTAAAAAATACGAAGTCCCAGTAAAGGAATGAGATTTTTTTTTAAATATGATAAATGTAATAACCAAAATCAAATATTCTAATGCTCAACCACACAACAGGTAGGAGAGAAATGAGGAAAGATGAACTTCAAAACAGCAAATTATGTTTCTGAGACATACAGAGAAAGACTGAAAAGACTGATCAGAGCGTCATGCACTTGTGTAAATACATGAAGTCCTACCAATCATACCCTGCAGTTCCTAAAACAAAGAAGATTGAGCTAAAAAAAATGACTGAAATTTAACAAAGTCACAAACCTTAGATTTAGGAAAACTGCCAAAATTCATAAACGATAAAGGCAAAGAAATCTACACCAAGATAGACCCTAATCAAACTCTTGAAAACCAAAGATAAAATCTTAAAATCTGCAAGAGAGAAACATTGCCTTGCACATAAATGTGAAACGACATGAATAACAGGGAATTTCCTAATTAAAAAAAAAAAAAACAGGGATGTCACAAACAAGTATCCTTTTCAAGTGCTGAAAGAAAATAATTGTCAACATAGAAGTTTATACCCAGCAAAAATATGCTTTAGAAGTGTAAGGATAAACCAAATATTATCAAAATAGAAGAAAATATGTCACTGGAAACTAATCCAAAAAGAAAGGACAAAACAAAGCTATTGAATTGAAAAGACTTGACAAAAAAAACTGAACAATCAAGAAGAAAAGCAGAACTCCAGAATGGAACACAGAAGAATGGAGAGTGAGTTGATGCATCATGGCTGACAAATCAGAAATGCAGGATGAAGTCAGTAGATACAGGATCAATACAAGCAGTCACCTTGTCTCTTTTATCCTCACAAAGCGCACTCTTCCTCCCTTTATGCACTAGATACTCCTCTTTTCAAGAAG
>PVKB01007228.1:0-40246 GCA_004027205.1 Ctenodactylus gundi
AATTATTTTCTAGTGCGAACTGGTGGGTAAGGCCAGGTTTAACAGTAACAACAAAGATGTAGGAAAATATGAGGGAAAAAAAAACCTTTTGGTGAATATCCCAATGAAGGGATTGGTTGGATTCAGAGAGGAGATATCAAGATTTGACTACTGCGAACCCATTAGAGGAATAGGAAGCCGGGGTAGAGTGGTGACTTGAGTGAAATGACTTAGGCGCGGTAGATTAATATGTTAAACACCATATGGTTTCTCGGACTTGGAAAACCTAGAATACAGACATTCTTTGGAACCATATGAAGTGATAGCTGGAGCCGGGGGAAGGGACAGGGAGAGGGTGGGAGGGTAGAAGATGGGAAGGGATTGTGAAGTCGATGTGACACATAGATGTATGAAACATCCAAATTCATTGTAATTACTATGTATTACATTTGTATATTAATACAAATAGTGGGAAAAAATAAAATAAATGTACCTTGATTCAAAGCCAAGGCAGGAGCATAAATAACAATTCCAGTATACAGGATCTAGGAGGAAGAAAGAAACCCAAGTGAATTTTGGGAATTATGAAAATGATGAATTGTATGCATAAATTATAAAATACTGACTTTTTCTTATAAAATCAATCATAATTGGAAATCAGTCTTATTTAATAAATTTTGTAATGAAAAATGTTAAGTGAAATTAATTATCCTTTTGTGTTTGTGGTGTGGTCATAGGTTACAAAAATCTTTAATGACAAACGTTTTACAAACATAGTAATTTTTTAGAGTGCTGATTAGTGCAAATGGTCAGTCATCTACCCAACTCAAGCTTAAAATTGATTTTCCTAGATTTGAAACAATTAAAAACAAACAAGAATATAAATTTAGTAGAGGATGATCCCTTATTTATATATCTTCAAACTGGGGCTAGTGATCATTAAATTTTGAAAACTTGTTTTTAAAAGTTTGCGTGCCAATTAGACAAAAGTGTAGATTTGTACTAAAAGTCAAATTCTTAAAGCCAACATAAAACTTCATCTATCTTCTTATATTATTTTTTTTTCATTCATGCATCCAACAATTTGCTGATCCTGGGTGTAAGAGTAAGAGAAACATAGCCTCTTTCTCAAAATACCACTTTCTTTTTAAACATTTATTCCAAAATATAATTTTCACTGCATTAGATCTTTCAAATATATTATACAGAAACCAATTTCAAAGTTATTTCACAAAACATATCAATATAAAAACATATTTGAGTGTTTGATTAGACTGCATGTGCAGGGAAGCAAGTCCTTCAAATGGGGGGTGCTAAAGCTCCTTTCTTTTTTGAAAAAAAAAAATGAGGTAATTTCCTACAGTCATTATCCCATCCAACGTGAATATCTGAAAATGTGACAAGCAGCCTTCCTGACAACTGTCCCTGCTTTTTATTTCCATAGGGACTTCCACATAAATCTGTAGAGGACCTGAGCAGTTGGCAGGTGCAGGCGACCAGCCTCGGCTCTGGTTTACCAGGCACCAAAAGCCACCTTTCTCTTACGCTTCTTTCACAAAGAACTTATCAAATTTAAGTTATGCATTGTGCAAAGGGAATGAACTTAAACTTTGCAAAAGCATTCTGCCGCGCTGGAGCCAGATCTTAGGCAGCTTTGAGTTGGAGAACTAGGACCAGGGAGGAGAGGGAAGACCCCTTTCTCAACCTCCGTTAGCAATTAGCAACCCCAGTCTGGCAGCGATGTGTGAGATGACCATTATGGAGACCCTCAGCAACTGAAGAATGGGAAGCATTTTCAGTCACTTGCCACTTGGCAAATCCTTGGTCTATATTTGTGACAATTGGGAAACTTATAGCTGCATGTTCTTTTTTAGATATTTTTTGTTTGTTTATCGCGATGCTGGGGCTTGGACCAGAGCCTTCACTGAGCTACATGCTCCGTCTTTTTTATCTTATTTTATCTTATTTTCTTTTATTTTGAGACAGGGTGTCATTAAATTGCTAAGCTTTTACCACTGCACTCAAATGTGCCATCCTCCTGTCTCAGCTTCCCAGACTGCTTGGATAATAGGTGTGAGCCACCACATCCAACTGCTTTCATATTCTGGACTTACAGAAGTGTGTGTTTATCTTATTTTTAAAAAAGAAAAACTCCTCCAAAGCTTATGATTCTTTTGTTTTAGACTCCAAGTGACCGGTTCAATTAGTTCTCATAGTTCCACCCTTTAAGAGCACTAGCTCGTTCTGAAAGCCTGCTTTCTGACAAAGAAAATTTCCTGCTGTCAGCATGTGGAACACAAACTTGTTTCCCTTTCTCAGAATCTCTACTGTCCACCACGACAGCTTTCTCACGTACACTTGTCCACTGGTAGTGCCCCGTCACGTCGGCCACAGCGGGGAGGGGAAGCATGTTTTCCTCAGGTTACACATCTGTTGCTTGATCAATACACCATTTAATTTCACTTAAATCATTGTTTTACCAAGAAGGAAAGCATTTGCCAAAACACTGTCTGATGATCTGGAAGTTCAGTGCAGTGTAGTGACGCATTTTCTCTTTTATTTCCTCATAGCTCGAACATGTCTTTTTCATCTTTCATATATTTTCCAAGTAAAGTTCACCCAGATGCCTTTGATAAAAAATATTTTAGGTGACCAGAGAGAAGTGAAATGAAAAGCTACTCACTGTTTGAACAATGAAGAGGATTGTCCCACAGAGACGGATGAATCTGTTAAATCGGAGTTCTAAATACTGTTGGCAAAAGGAAGAAATCATTTTTATGTTAATCATCTGAACACTTGTTTTCATCAGCAGTTGGAGAAGGAGAGCATTAAAAATTGAAAGTGATTTCATCACCTACTTATGTTGTGTACTTTTATTTTACTATTATTTCTATTTATATAGTCATAAATATATTAAGCCTGAGTCACTCGAGTCAGTTTCAGAGCCAACCACCCTACCCATTTCTCTTTCATTTCTTAAAATCTGCTACAAAATGGTCTGCTTGTTTCCTATATTATACAGTGCACCACGATGTAGCACAGAATTACAATCAGAATTTCAGAGGGGAAGTTCAAGGCATTGTTTCACTTGTATATTATGTCTACACGTAGAAAGAAGTTTAAGGTCGACAATGGTCTTGGTATATCTCAAGAAAAAAGAGGAAGGGAAAAACTGGCACTAAGTAGTAGTCAGAGGGAAAGACGTGATTTTTTCTGTTCTGTTAACACAGGGCTCACATATAGAAAACTTGCTCTGCACAGTGGTCTCCTAGGAATTCTATGAGGTGGGTACTGTACAGAAGCCCACGTCAGGGTCGAGGACACTGAGGTACAGAAAGGACACCAAAGGTACAGCCTAATTTATTGGCAGGGCCATGACACAAATTTAGAATATCTATGACAAAATCTGTGCATATAGCCACATGAAAAGTAAATGTAACCATGAGCTTATGAATCAATAAGTAAGTGTCTCTGACACCCATAAGGACCTTCAATAATGACTGAGTGACAAATACGCTGCACAGCACAGGGCATTGGGGGCAGAGTCCCAGCCCTGACCTCATCCTGCTCCTGACTCATGAGCTTAAAGCAGTCACTCTCCAAATCTCGCTTTCCTTCTCCTGAAAATGAGGATTGTAGTAAGAGTTCTTCCCCATCTTGCTCTGTAGGGCTTGGGACACTAGCCAGTGATGTGTAAGTGGAAGGGAAAGTGTTGTCAAATGTTCATCCCAAAGTAAAATACTAAGAAGTTGGGAGAATCCAAATCCATGGACCTTGTGAATTAGTTTTGACAGATATAATTTAAGGACATTTTGGAGGCATTGTAGAAGATCAGAGAAATTTCTAAAGTCTGGAAGCATGAAACTGTTATTTTTGCAAAATTCTTTAGTAAACTTCAATTACACATGAATAGACATGAATAAACAGAGAGAAGTCTTTTGCCTTTTCTAAGTGCATGTACCCAAATTGCTAGACACCAAAGGAAACAAGAGCAGAATGTGAGAACCAATGATATAGAAAGTTGAACCAAATATACTGGAAGCCATATATTCTACATACTTATATATGTAGAAGTTTTAAATTCAGAAAGAAAATACATTTAAATTCACCCAAAACCAAAGACAGAAGCAAGAAATCTACCCCTAAGGCAGCTATCAGTTTACTAAGCTGTAGAGAAAATAATCTAGTAATGGAACCTGAGGCCCAAGTCACTATTGTTAGCTTTAAAAACATGGCTTTAGGATTTCCAGACAAAACTGCAGATTAACAGTAGGTGCCTACATCCAACCAAGATCTTTCATAGTCCACAGAACTTCAAATAACACAGAAACACTTAAACTTCTTGGGGTAAAAAATAACAAACACTTTCAAATATTCTGCACAACTCAACCCAAACTGATGGAAGGATTTCTCTACCTATGAAAGTGACTTTGCAAATTTAGTTACAACCAAAATGATATCAAAGAAAGTAATGAATTAAGTGGAAATCCTGCAGTATACTTCCTGCCAAGCTGTGAGCCTGGAAGTTGCCAAACACTTAGCAGGCTTCCATTTTGAAGAAAATCATAAATATATATTGAAAATGCTTATGAGTAGTCAATTTTGGCTATGCAAATATAAATAGGGACAGATCTTATATTCAAGTAAGCAGGTGAGGGCAGCTGTCACTCATTGAGCTGCTCCACTTTCCTGCAGAAAACCGCAAAGTATCCCACAAGATAGACTTTGCCATGGTGAACGGCAAAGGACACGGTGTGCGGCCTACCTTACCTGTCCTTAATTGCCTGACACTGTTGTGGACACTCACACCATGCCCCTAAGTATTCCTGTGCTGACCTGCTCCCTGGATCTCTCTGTACCGGTGTGGCCCCTGCTCAGGGTGATAACAGTCTCACAGAACCACGCAACCAGTATCCTGCTAGGCATTTGTCCACACTGCTTTAGACTCTCTTTACTAGCTTAATTTATTCTGAGTTTCTGGTCTGCAAAAACGGGGCTCTGAGCCTACCTCACTTAGAAGGCATTTTTTTGAGCCTTGAGTTGGATAATGTACATAAACCGTGTAGCTTGGGCCATGGCTTCCAATCAGTGTTAGCTTTTGCCCATTACCTAGAATCCCTGCTAACTTAGCTTCCATCACCAGAAGTATGTGGATAATCTGTTTCTGCTTGAGTCAACACTGCATTGCATGGAGGCACGAGCCAGTGACTGGGAGAGCAGCATTCACCTGCAGGAACTGAGATCCTCTGGCCAGTTCAGAAAAACCCCTTCCAAGTCTTCAAGATGGATAGCTTCAGATCAGAGCTCAGAGACTCAACTGCCTACAGGTCTGATCAGATAATACACGTGCAAGACACAGGTGTATGCATGTATGAAAATGCTGGGGCTGGTGGCACTGCTCAGTGATTAGAGCGCTTGCCTAGTGGCCCAGGACTCTGAATCCAATCCCCTAGAATCACATAAAAATCAGCCAAGTGGGTAGTGCATGCCTATAATCTCAATATACAGGAGGCTGAGGCAGGAGGAGTGCTGTGAATTCAAGGCCAGCCTCAACCACATGGTGAGTTCAGATCCAGCCTGAACTACAGAGTTATACCCTGTCTCAAAAAAGAAAAAAAAAAAAGAAAAATCTGCCAGACTGTTTCTCATGTTCACAAAGAAGTACATCATCTCACACTCCCTTAACACGAGAGCTCCCTTCACTGCTGCTTCCTTTTGCATTTTTAATAACGACATAAACGAGCAGAAGGATTTCTCTACAGATAAAAGTAACTTTGCAAACACAAAAATCTCAGTATAAAAATGAATCGTGAGAACAACAGCCACACACTGGAGTTCCTGTGCCCACAGGGAATATGGGGTCAACTGCACTGTGTTCTAAATTTTTGAAAGAAGGCAGAATCTGGAGTTTTGACATGTCCTCACTGCTAAATGCTAATTTAATTATTTAGTGCATCAAAGGCAATGCTGCCCATGGGTGCCTCGCCCTGCATGGCATTACGAGGGCCCACACAAAGTTAGCCACCCACTCTTGTCCTGCCGTGGAGGCCTATCCTCAGCCAGCACCAGCTGAACCAGCCCCGCCAGGAAATCACCCTCCAGTGGCCCTGACGTGAAGCAAACCTAACTGGAAGACAGTGGAAGGTGCTGAGAAGCAGCTACTGGCCTTCTGGATAATGGCCCTGGCAGAGAAGAAGTTTCACAGCCTCATCCACAGAGCTGGCAGATCACTGCCTGAGTGGGGATTACTTAGCCCCCACTTACCTGGGCCCCCCTACTCCCAAGAGGTTCTGTCCCCTCTGCTCCCATTTAAGAGCTGCTTAAACTAAACCAAACAGTCGTCATCTGTGCAAAGTCTTTTCCTGCAGATGATTTAAGAAAACCTATACCCAGGGGACCTGTGCAAGAGGCAAAGTGTGGCTTCGTTGAATCACCTTTCCACAGAGACAGACAACAGGCAGATTTGTTTAAGACGATCGCTGTTGATGTTTTTCTAAGGACCCACAAGATGATTGACTACCACCACTAACATCACCAAAATAATTATTTGTTAGCACGTCAGCCTGTGCTGGGCGTTATTCTAAATGCTACTCCTTGCATAATCTCATTTAATCTTTCCAACAACCGGATGAGGTTGTTATTTTTTTCTTCACGAGGTGAGGAAACAGGTACCAAAGGTTAATGAAATACATGGCCCCAGATCACCCAGTTAGTTAGTGATGGAATCTGGTCTCAGTGCTAGGTTGAGAACCACAGCACCTTAACCAGTTGGGGACCCGCCACTCGGCGGAAAGGGAGTAGGACACACTCTCCACCCAGTATTGTGGAAAGTGAATGGAGGACCTTGGGCCAAGGCATTCGTTTCAAAAAGGAAAAGCTGAGACTTTAACAACGGACCGGGCCGTCCCCCAGATAATTTAAAAACCTTTCTCCCTGACTGGGAATCAAGGATTTTAAAGGTAGAAAAGATCCTTAGAGAGCAAGTCCAACCCTCTCTGTCACTTCGGAAGGTTGTTTTTCCCCACTGAGTCCACGAGGACCCTTTCCACGATGTTATGGCCACCAGAGAGCACGTCTGTAAGGAGAGGGACCTGGACCAGGAGCGAGGCAGGTGTTGTGGGGACCACCTGCCTCCAGAACATTCCTCGGAAAGCTCTGGCGTCTCCGCGTCCCAGCCTCACCTCGTAGGTGCTGGTGATGCCCAGCTTGTAGAACACCGGCAGGAAGACCTCCGCGCTGACGACCACCACCAGGAAGTAGGTGATGGCGAAGATGCTGAAGATGGCCCCGAAGCGGTAGACCTCGGCGGGCGTGCCCAGCACGGTAACGGCCGACATGAAGCTGGCTGTGAGGGACAGAGCCACCGGCACCGCCGTCATCTGGCGGCCGCCCATCAGAAAGTCCTTGGAGGTCTGCTGGCCGCCCCCCGCGAAGGCGTAGTAGACGCCGATGACCGCCGAGATGAGCAGCATGCCGGCGAACACCAGGTAGTCCCACACGGCGAAGGTGCCGATGCCCCGCGGCGCGTCCATGGCTCAGCGCGCAGCCCGGGTCCCCAAAGCGCGCGGCGGGCGTCCTCCTCGGCGGCCGGCGCTGGCCTTGCCGGAGCGCGCGGAGGCGTCCCGCAGGTGTTCGCTCTCGAGAGCCCCGCGAATGCAAAGCCAGGTGCCTGCCGCGTCCGCCCCAGCGAGCTGCGCCCCTCAAAACCTGCCCCCGGAGCCAGTCCGCCTCGCCGGGAGCTCACCGGGTGCCTGACTGGCGTGGCGGGGCCGTAGAGGCAGCAGCGACGCCCGAGCAGGTGACAACGGGAGTCTCCAGCAGCGTCCCGCGCATCCGCAAGGAGCGCTCGGCGCAGATTTTTATCAAGTGACACCCGAAGGGACGCACCATTTAAATAAGCTGACGACGGCGGCTGGAGGGGGTGTGGGGCGAAGGGCAGTTGTCACGCCTTTGAGTGTGACTTTCCAGTTCCACAGTCCAGGTCCTTACGGGAAGAGACGCCACGCCGGAGGCTTTTGGAGCGCCTTGACAGGTGAGAGCCGGGGAGCTGGGATCGCAGTCCTGGCAGGTAGGCAGCTGTAGAGGATCAGGGAGGCTGGCTTTCAATGAGAAGGATTTCTCTACAGATGAAAGTAACTTCGCAACTTTGAATGAGAAATCCTTTTCACTGACCCAGCCTGCCCGACGCCCTGCAGCCGGCTCATCCCCGGCAGCTGTCCCTGAGACGGCAGTGGCCGTGGTATTGATACCTCCGCTGGCAGAGAGACTGGAGACGTGGCATGCGTGCCGAACACCCTTCCCACTAAGTGGTACGTCATCCAAGTACCTCTGAGGTCCGAATTACCGCCCGCTATCCGGAGAAACTGCTGGCCTATTGCTGCGGGCAGGTGATCCCAGCACTCTGGGAAGCCGGGGCAGGAGGATCACGAGTTTGAGCCCAGACTGGGCAGGTTAGCAATTTAGCGAGATTCTGTCTCAAAAACACAACAAGAATAAAAATGGGCAGTGTGAACGAAGGCCTTGGGCTCAATCCCCAGTACCAAAGGGAAAAAGAAATAAAAAAAGAAAAGATGAAGTCGCATACCCAAGGGAGTGGAGATACAGATTTTTAAATCCAGATCCAATTTCAGAGATTTGTTCCCTTAATCCCAGTGTTGGTAAATGTGAGCTAAAGATATACAAGAACGTGTAGGCTTAAACTAAGACCCTTGAGAGGCCCCAGGAGAAGAGTATTTCTGGAACCCGCCCGCGCCCAGGACGTGTGTTCAGCATCTTGCCTTGAAAAATTATTAACAACACATTTTACATTCTTAAAGTAATCCATTTCTCGGGTTTTGCTTTCATTTAGATCAACTGAGAACGGAGCTTTCTTTCCTTTTGCCCAACTTCGTCATTTTTTCTAGTTGATTCTGACAAACCATCAGAACACTTCAGGCTAGCAGAGTGGATGAGGGTCTATCAGCCTTTGTTTTTGGTACACTTGCATGGATTGCCCGTTATTTTCAGAGGGAAATGAAGAAGAAAAAAGAAGTTAAACCCAAATAATGGAATCCTTTAACCAAATATGAAGTGTGATGAAAAATACATGGTGAATATTCAAATTTGTTAAATTTACTACAAATTCCCATTATTAATTCCCTTCAAAGACCCCTCTCCATCTCCTCACCCTGCAAATTAAGTTTCTAATCCCAGGTATTGAGTCCAGGGCCTTCACACTGAGCTATAATCCCCCAACCCCAACACTTTTTCCTCTTTTTTTAAAAATTCAAAATAATCTTGAGAAGTTGCCCAGGCTGGGCTTGAACTTGCAGTCCTCCTGAATCGGCCTCCCAGGGTGCTGAAATCACAAGCCTATGCCATGGCAGCGAGTAGTAATTTGTATGGTGCTTGTTTTTCTTTTCTTGAGGCTTTGAAGTAATATTCCCATTTCTTTGTCCCTTAGAATTTTATATACTGAAATATATGTGTTACGTCCGTCTCAGGTGACAATGCAGTCTTCAGACTCATTGTTTGCTGGAAGATCGATCTTGTCATTTCCATCCTGCAGTTCTCTGCTTTTGGGTCTTGACTTCACAGCAGATGATGTAGTGACACTCAGTACCTAAGGCAATGCCTTGATAATCATGTTTGAGGTCTCGATGACTCTCATGGACAGAAGTAGTGGGGTTTTTTTCCATGTGCACTTCCTGGCCCTTTCACATTCTTACTGTTACATATTCTCATAAACACGGTGGGTGACAGCATCTGCCGCATGGGGTCCCTCCATCCCCACCCACATGATAGTACTTTGTGAGAAGAGATGGCCTCTCCCTAGATTCCCTGTGCCCTGCCAGCGTGCCCTCCCCCATCACCACCCTGCTGAGGCCTGGGACAACACATTCACCAGATGTGACAGCCTCAGACTATAAGGACAAAGAGCGCTGCGGTGGAAATCACTTAGACCCCAGGAAAGTGGCTGCCCGATTTTCTGATGAGCCTGGATGTTATAAATCTGAACCCAACTTAGTAGTGAAGGGACAAGCGGCATTTCTACCTTTTTATGAGGCATTTCCTTTCCAAGATGAACCACAAACTGTGTTTTTGAGTCCATTTAAATACGACCTCCTTGCAGTCTGTCCTATACAGCTTGACAACCTATCAGATACCTTTTATTGCCACTTATTTTTCCCATCTACTCCCACCAGTCACACCATTTTCCTGATTGTTCTTGTAACACAGTAGCCAGTCTCTGTCTCAGAAGCTTTGCACAGGTTACTCCTGCTGCCTTGATTTTTTTTTTTTTTTCCGTTATCATGAAGACTCACATCCTTATTATCTGCTCAACTGTCACCTCTTTCAAGAAAATTTGCCTGGCCATTAAATCTACCACTTGAATGTATCACATTACCCCATATGACTTTATTCTGTTTTTCTTTATATACGTATACAACCTGACATTATATTTCTTTTGTTAGTCTTCCTTGTGGTTTGTTTTCTGTCGTTGCAATACAAGGTCTAAGAAGGCAGAGATTTTCACCACCATACTTCCTTGATCTGCAACAGCATAATACATGTAGGACTTCTTTCAGACTGATGTGCTCAACCCATATCCTCATCTTAGAACTTGCCCACCATTTCAGCTAGCCTCGAGGGTCAAGACTTTTCATGAGCAGTGTCACCGCTCCTCACTGCAGCCATCTTCTCCGTCCTTCTTGGGGCCCCCTTAACTGCTCAGTGCCTTTGGAGTAAAATAGTGCCATAGTTGGTTTTTTACCAAGGTTTTTAATGCAGAAGTATTTCTTGGGTCTCAGGAAGCCAACGGCAGCTCTTAATAGCCACTCTCTCTGCCTGACTCCTTCTTCCCTCTGTCTCCGCAGATAGGGTTTTCCTGTGTGACCAGTGAGACGTGGAATATTTATATGCCCTTAATTCAGTGGGCAGTGAAGATGGGTCAGTGCCTCAAATTCTAATTCTAAATCCCTTGGAGAGGAACTGAAGTCGGTATGACATGGGTCTAATCTCCTTAGAACTCTTATCAAATCAACAGTGCCAGAGTGACAAGGCTGTCATTGTGGCTGCCAGACTCACTGTGAGGGTGGGGAAGATGGGCTGGATATCCGTGTAGGAGGGAGATGAGCTGGCGAGATGCTCGGGAAGGTGCCTCCTCGGTTAATCATCTGTATCGGTCTATCTTGTGAGAGATCAGAAGCTCCTTGGGAAAAGAGACTTGGCTCTTGCTTGTCCTTGTAAACCCCCTGATATCAGGACTGTGCGTTGCACAAGATGCCAAGCCTGGTCTTATATTCATGCTATTTTTTAATGTGTGTTGGCATTACTAAATTCTCAAAAAAATCTTTTTTTTTTTTTTGAGACAGGATCTTGCTCTGTAGTCCAGGCTGGTCTTGAACTCACTATGTAGCCCAGGTTATCCTTGAATTTATGGCAATCCTCCTGCCTCAGCCTCCTTAATACTGGGATTACAGGCGTGTGCCTTATATTAGTAAGTTAGCTTTATGTGGTGCTGGGGAATCAAACTCAGGGCCTTACACTTGCTAGGCAAGCGCTTTAACCGCTGTGCCATTCTTCCAGCCCATTTCCAAAAATTTCAAAAAACAAAATTTGGAAATCTGAGAATTATGTCCTTGGACTCCAAACCTGAGCTATTTTATCAGCTTTTCTCTCAGAGGAGGGGGAAGGAGAGGAGGAAGAGAATCTTATTTTCTTTCATTTTTAGACAAAATAGTGAACTTCCCTATTGTCTTAATCCTCACTTGAATTCACAATCATGGCCGCTCAAGGGTTCTGAGAATATCAATATGCATAAAGGGTTCAGAGCATATTAATATATCTGTGAAGCACAGGAGCAGAGCTTAGAACAGAGCAAACTTTAGAATTATTAACTTTATAATTTCTGTTTCTTTTTACCCGATGTATCACATTTAATCCATACCAGACCTGTGCAATCTCCAAGTATATCCCAAGTACAATCATAAGATGATGACCTCTCTCTGTCTCTGCAACTAGACTCCTACTCCAAGCTGCTTTCTCTCACTTGAGTCCCACAATGGTTTTCACATGAGAATCTGATTGTGTCTCTCCTTGCTCACATCCTCCACTGGCCTCTAAAATAGAAGCATCATTCCAGCACTCACTGCTTTGTGACCTTGGGTAAGGCTCCCAATCTCTACACCCCTTATTCATTTTTAGTAAGTGGAAGGTCTTAGAGCTTCCCAGCCTTGAAATCCTGAGGCTCTTTTCTGCAAGCACCAGTTGTTGCCACCTCTCTCGGTAGTGTCTATTCTTTACTCTGGGCCAGAAGGTAAATCATTCTAGAAGGTCAGTAAGCCAATCTAAAAAGGTAGTACTGTTTTCATTACTAGTCGTCTTTATGAGAATTGATTTCTTGAAAGTGATAGGCTGTGATGTACTCTCAGTGACTGCTCAGTTTCCCTGTGTGATGGTACAACGTGTTCCTTAGATTCCTTTGGCTCTAGGTTTCAGGAATGCTCAGGAGGACCTGAGTCTGGTTGGCCAGTGAAAGGAACATGACATACTCCTTCCACAACATTAGGCTCCTGTTCTTCTGGTTTGGGTGGGGTGCTGGGCTGGCCCTGAGCTGGTGCTGAGTTATCTGCCTTTCCTTATGTGTGGCCTTGTTTACCTGGAAACAATAGAAAATCTCAGACATGGTAGGCTAGTTTCTGCTGCCCATCTGTGGGTTACAGGCTATATTTCACTTTCAATTGTGCTATTTCAAATGTGCACATATGAGTACCCTGTGCTTTGTGAGATCAGTAAGTTAGGCAAGTAGGTGCTTAGAGAATTCCCATCTCGTGAGCAAGTGCTCTTCAATTGGCCTTTCAATTTCAAAATCCCTAAGCCTGAGAAGCAATTTCCTCAGCTCATCTGCACTTCCACTCATGACACATGCAAGTCCCAATTTTGTGATAAAGGCACCACACCTTTGTATCAGTAAATCAACCATTTCCCAAAAGTCTTTCAAACAAATGTACAAGTATTACTACATCACACTTAGGATTGTAAGAGGAAGTATTTCATCCTGCTTTCATACAATCAGTAAATATCCCAGCTCTTGAGCACAAGATGACTTGCTCAGGACAATGCTGAGATGTCTGGGATTATTGGAATCATTTTTAGGATGGAATGAGCTGATGTACGTCAAGTGCTCTGAGCAGTTTCTGGTGTTAGCAAGTGCAATGGAAGTTAGCTTTTGGTGCTTCATTAATTTCTATTGTATAGTCAAGTACTCTTCCCTCTGTCCTCTGGAAAGGAAGATTAATATTAAAAACAGAGATTCTTGCCTTGCCCAATCATCATAGCAAAATTATAAATATCCCCCTAATTTAACTCAGATGTTTACAGTAGATACTCCTTGTTTTTTTTTTTTTGATAAACAGAGGAAAATATGCATGTCATCATCACTTTACAACATATATTAAGATCCAGGCTAGGAGCTGAGATTTTTAAAAATGTGTCATGTGTAGGACTCTTGATCTCAGGAATCTTGTATTCTAGCTGTGGGGACTGGACTAAATAAGAAAAGTAAAATAAATCTATAATAGAAAATCATTTAGGAGAATAGTTGCTTTTTAATTTAATTATGTTTTATATATAGACCTACCACTTTTCTTCTTTATAATACGCATCTGAAAAAGATGTATCATGGCCCCAGAGTACAGGGCTGCAATCAACTCCTGAGCACTCACTCCATGGCATGGGCAGCTCTCTAGAGGTTTTGACAAGGGACTAGTCCAGCCCTTTCTGTTCCAATAGCCATAATGTAGAAAGTTTCTACTGCAGCAAATGGACTCAGAGTTGATAAGATGAGAAGATCCAGTAGGAGACGATGAACACTCAGAAAATCCTTTCCTATGAAGATGCAAGAAAAAGTTTCTCCCCACAAGACAAGTGCTCTCTACCCAATGGCACCCTGGGTGTCCTTTCTACTCCTTTATTCTCCTGAGGGCAGTCCCTGGACCAGGTGGTGTGTTGGAACTTTCACTAGTGAATGGGTGTTTGATGCTAAAGGCTAATTGATTCCTGAGGAAATCTTAACTAGCACAGGTGGAAGAAAATCTCTCATATAAGCCCTGGCAGCTTTACACATTCTAGCATTTGAAGGGATATTGTCACACAAGTGGAAAGCACAGGTAAGCCAACCTTAAGTCAGTAGTTCAAGGCTTACTTCCCTTCCACCAGCGTCCAGAATTGTGAAGATTAAATAAAGAATTAAGAATACTTTCAAAATCCATTTATGCTTAATCTATTAACAATTTATCTTTTGCCTTAGTTACTAATTTGTTGCCGGGATAGAGTACCTGACATCTACAACTTAATGGAGAAAAGATTCATTTTAGCTCACAGTTTCAGAAGATCACTGTCCGTTTATGGGCAGCTGGAAAGAAGAGAAGCACATGGCAGGAGGAAGAACACGAGGTGGGCTGTCCACAGCTCGGCGGACAGGAAGCGAATTGAGGGGGAAGGGCGGAGCAGCACACACCCCTCCAGGTCTACCCTCAAGCATAATGCTGGTACTAAAAAGTCATCATTTAGCCCTCTTGCTTGAGCTCAGTAATAATACACAAGACTGTGTATTGTTTTCACCTATCTCTCTTGGTTTTGTTAGTGAAACCTCAATTTTCTTTAGGAGCACTCTCCCCCCTTTACTTATTCTGTGTAATTTCAACTCATTTTCTGTCTCTGGTTGTCTTAGTTACCTTTTTCATGTCTGGAATAGAATACCCAACCTCCACAATTTAAGGGAAGAAAGATTTGTTTTAGCTCACATTTTCAGAAGGTCACTGCACACACATGGGCAGCAGGCAATGGTGAACACACATGGCATCTAGTGCAGCCAGGGAGCTCTCCACAGCATGGCATACAAAATGCCAAGTCAGCAACAAAAGCGCAGAATCAACGCACACCCCTCCAGGTCAAACCCCAAGCATCTGCCCTTCCAGCCAGGCCCCACTCCCAATAGCACATGGTAAACTACAATGTCCAAATACATGAGGCTTTTGGGGGACACTCCAGATACACATCTATCACATCTTCCATGGCACCCTGTGTGCTTACCCTGGCAAGTCTCTTCCTGATACAAGGCCTCACAAGACCTTTCACATCCCTGGAAGGAGTAGTCCAAAGAAGGATATTTGAGTTTTGCAGCTCACTTTGCTCTCAGGAGAAGGTCTAAGCACCAAGCCTTGAAACTCAGTTTCCATGCTTATCTCTCCTTCCCAGTCCCCACAGAAAACGCTTTATATTCTTTTGCCTGTTTCTTCTAGTACTCAGGTCCATGCTTTCTATCTAGTTATATACTGTAGCTATTTCTTGAGGTTTTAAAGCTTTGGGAATTTATTTTTTTCCTTTCTTCCTTCCTTCCTTTCATTATTTGTTTGTTTTTGCAATACTGGAAATTATTGAACCCAGGAACTTACATATGCTGAGCAAGTGCTCTACCACTGAGCTACCTCCTCAATACTTTTCATTTATTTTATTTTGAGGCAGTCTCATTAGGTTGCCTAGATAGACCTTGAACTTGCCATTCTCCTGCCTCAAACTCCTAAATACATCACATGTCTAGGTAATTATTTTAATTATACAGAGTTATTGGGTCCCATGGGATACAGCTCAGTACACGGGCACAGTGTGGGATAATTTCATCTCCTTAAAAACTTTTGATTAACACACAATATCAATAATTGTGCATATTTAGGGCTACAGTGTGATATTTAATACATGTATGTCACATGTACTGACCAGACCAGGGTAATTAACGTTTCTATCTACTCATAATTACTCTGTTTGGAGCCTCTGAGCTCTAGCACTTAAATGTTTCCTAGCAGCTCCCTCTGAGAGGAACTAAGGGCTTAGCTCCCCTACCTGGCCTCCCTCCTTGCCTACAGGCATGCGTACACTTTTCCTCCCCAATCTTCCCAATAGGGATATGTCAGAATGTTTATTAGAGAAAAATTCTGCATATATTTTATTTTGACTAAAGACATATGTGACACCTTACATCTAAATCAGAGAATATGCAAGGAAGAAATTAATTTGCTTATAGAACCTTATGCTTTCCCTAAGATTTATCATTGTCTCTTTGTTCCTTTTATTCTTTTTCTTTGAGCCTCTTAGCAATAGTTTTATCTTTAATGTCTCAATTGTTCTCCATTCTCAGGCCATGATACAGATCTGTAAACGCAGTAACAATTCTCAACTCTTAATTTTGAAATCTCACGTTTTACCACGAGAGATGCATTTTTTTAAAAAGATAATCAAAGAAAGCCTATGTTTTTTTTTTTTAAGAGTACCTTTATTGGCCTGGAGGATTGGCTCAGTGGTTAAAGCACTTGCCTAGCAATTGCTAAACCAAGCACTAAGTACCTGTAATCCCAGCACACAGGAGGCTGAGGCAGGAGGACTGCCGTGAGTCTAAGGCCAGCCTGGGCTCCATAATGAGTTCAGGACCAGCCTGGGCTACAGAACGAGACCCTGTCTCAAAAAAAAAAAAAAAAAAAAAAAAAAAAAAAAAAAAAAAAAAAAAAAAAAAAAAAAAAAAAAAAAAAAAAAAAAAAAAAAAAAAAAAAAAAAAAAAAAAAAAAAAAAAAGAGTATCCTTACTGACAGAATACGAAAAAATCCTATTATCTTTCCTGACTTCTGGCCAAATTCTTCTATTGATTTACTTTCATGGAAAATTAACTTTTCCTTTGTAAAAAAATAAACTGAAAGCTACTGAAAGCACAAAGAAAAAAAAAAGGGTCAAAGGAAATGTTGAATATAAAAAGCATCTTGGGCCAGAAAAACACTGACTATATACTAAGTGTTATTAAGGTACTTGAAAAAAAAACCCAAAGCACCTGCTCTCATGCATTACAGCCTCAGCCCTCTCGTTCTGTAAACCGTATGTGCTGGGGTGTTTTACCGCGTGGGCTTGGCAATGCCAAGTTGCTATTCCTATATGAGGGTTAAACCACACAACCACAGGGGGATGAGGCGCTCCCTTAAAAACGATCACACCTCTTCTACTGAATGAGGGAAACAATGCACGCAGAGCAGGGCCACTCTTAATCACTTAATCTTCAATCACCCTTCAGTAGGGAAATTTCCCTTTCATTTGTTATGGTGGTGATACAACTTTATTTTTTAACTAATTTGTTCTTATGATACTTGAATGAAACCATTTGATCTAGCTCATATTAAATAGACATAAGAAACTGTTATGAGGTAACCTAACAGGTTGGGGTTAAGGTGTGATAAATAATGAACAGTAATGAAATTCATATACTTCTTGTGCTGGTTATCTATAAAGGTGCACTTTTCTTAGCTAAAAAGTTTTAAAGTCTGACAAATGATAAGAGGTTTCCTCTGAATTTTCTTTCATCATTCAGATGAGCAAACGAAGGCTGTCCCCCTCAAGGTAGCTACCTTGAGAGATGTATTCTAGTCCAGTTATGCTGCCATTATACAAAGCAGTTTCACAAACTACTGCCCTGGAAGCTTCTAGAACCTTCTTCAGCACCTGAGTAGGGTTTCCAGACAAATTGTAACTTCTCAGTTAAATGCAAATTTAACATAAGTATGGGAATTATTTATACCATGCGTTGTTTATCTGAAATTCAATTTTAATAGAGTGCTCTGTTTTGTTGTTGTTGCTGTTAGCTTTTGTTAACTGTGGCAACTTACATCTGGGCACTTCTGTGTAAACAACTTAAATGGTGTCAGCCTTCCTTGGAAGGTGGTTGTGATTTTAGATGCAATCTGAAATCAAAGTGAGGTCTGTGCCAAAAGGGATAACATCTCCTTTGGTTAAAAATAACATCACGAAGTCAGCAGACAGGTTTTCTTATGGGTCTTGTAAACTGGCTCTGACAGAAGTGCTTAAATAGTTTTCCAAAGCAATTTTAATCAAAGGCAGGGCTTGGAAGAGCCTCCCAAAATAATCATTGAAGAAAGGAGTCATATTCTGAGTAGAAAACAACACAGAGAAAAGAGAGCCACAGATTTGCATCCTGTATCAAATGTCAGCCTCACGTTAACGACTGGCATCCTATCACTGAACTTTTTACATATTTGGCTCTGAGTCCTGGCTTGGTTTTGGCATTTGCATATGACCTTACAAAACCTTTTGCTGAGCTTTGTACAAGAAAGACACCTTCCAGAGACAATCAAATTAATTTATGCCCTAGTGAATTAACTTTCTCAGTGAAAAAATTTGATCACTTGTGATAGATTAATATAACCTCAATTAGACAGTGAGCCTCAGATTCTGTGTTGTGTGTACTTCTATTTGCTGAAGTTCTTGGCTATGGCCGACTCTATACAGCGCTGGTGTACTGTAGGTACTCTATGATCTTAATGGTATTGTTACTGTTGTTTTCATAGCAGCACCATTATGGAAGGAATTGTTCTTTAACTTTTGTAGATGTAGCTACAGTGAGTCAGAGAAACTGAGTAATTTGCTATGAAATTGCATCAGACAAAATCCTATTGTCCTGAATTGGTGGAGTTTTTCTTCCCTTTAGGATGAGCTGTCTCAGAAAGAAAGAAAGAAAGGAAGGAAGGAAGAAAGGAAGAAAGAAAGGAAGGAAGGAAGGAAGGAAGGAAGGAAGGAAGAAAGAAAGAAAGAAAGGAAGGAAGAAAGGAAGGAAGGAAGGAAGGAAGGAAGGAAGGAAGGAAGGTAGGTAGGTAGGTAGGTAGGTAGGTAGGTTGTAAAAACATTTGAGTTTCCTCCAAATCTAGGGGTTAAAAAGTGACCTTTAAAAAAAATACAAGGTGAACATTTTTCACTGAAACATGGCTTTCTAAGGCACAGATATTGGCTATTGAGTTCAATGCCAAAATTTAAAAATTAAGGCTCTTTCTAAAGTAACTGAAGATTGATCTGATAAGCTACCCAAATATGTTATCCCTAATACTGAGATATGATAAACTTAATTCACCAGAATTAAGTTTGTACAGCTGACAATGCATTTTTATTAAACACACACACACATCACTTAACACAAAAGGAAAAAAATGATGGACTGTTTAAAGTTTGGAGCTCTGTTCATCAAAAGACATTGCTATAGTTTGAATCTGAAATGTTCCCCAAAAGCCTCATGTATTTCAACGATGACTGGATTGGGTGGTTTATTGGACCAACCAATTTAATCTATTGATGGGCTCATGTGCTGTTAAAAGGTGAGGCCTAGTCTGAAGGGGAAGATTACTGGGGCATGACCTTGAAGGATAAATTCCTCTCCCCAGCTTCTTCCTGGCTGTCTCTGCTTCCTTTCCACCATGCCATGAGCTGCTGTTCTCCATGCCAGACCCTGCTGCCACTGGTAGCCAACCATACATGGGCTGAGACCTTCTGAAACTATGAGCTAAAAATCAACCTCTTCTCCTTTAAGCTGTGGGTGTCAGATACTGTGTTCTGGCATTGAGAAAGTGACTAAGACAAAAAATCAAGAGTAAAAAGCAACCCTAACCTTGAAGAAGATATTTTCAGAAATTGAAAAAGATAGGACTATACTACCTTGTTATGGTTTGGATCTAAAATACATTCCAAAAGCCTCATGTTGAGAGCCTCAAATAGCTCTGGGTAGAAAAGTCAAGTCACTGCGGTGCGATTCTGAAGGGTGTATTCTTGTGCCTGCCTCCTCCCTTCTATCTCTGCTTTCTGGACACCATAATTTGATCAGTTTCTTCTTTTAGGCCCTTTTACTGTTTTGTTTCTATCTTCAAGCCAGCCAATCAAAGACTGAAGTGAAAGAAGCTGTAAACCAAATTAAATTTCTCCTTCATTAAATTGTAAGTGTTGGGTATTTTCTCCCAGCTATGGGAAAGTGGCTAATACGGATATTAGTATGAGGAACAGAGCCATTGCTGTGACTATCATTGACCTTGTGGATCAAAAGCCTTTGGAACTGGCTTAAGAAATAAGTCTGGAAAAGTTGAGAGAAGCAAACTACAGAAGCCTTAAAATGTTGTGTGCACTGCTTACAGACAATACTGGTAAGAGCTCAAAAGAGCAGAATTCTGATGAGAATGTGTACAGTAAAGGCCATGCTCAGGAGGTTTCAGGTGGGAACAGGAACTCTATTGGCAGTTGGAATAGAGGCCATGTATCTTATGCTTCATCAGAACATTTGTCTACAGTTTACCCATGTCCTAAGGCCTTGCAGGAGATTGAGATTAAAGGCAGTGTGGACTAATTAATCTAGTGGAGGAAATTTCAAGGCAGCCCAATGTTCAGGCTGTGGCATGGATCCTGTTGGCTGCTTTTAGCCAAATATCCAATGAGAAGCAGGAGCAAAAAGCAAATAGCAGAGTTAGATGATTAAAAATGTTTGCAGTTTCACCAGAAAATAAGCACCTGTAAAACTAGGACAAAGAAGAGCCCAGTTGCTAATATATATATATATATATATATATATATATATATATATATATATATATGCATTAAAATGAGGCCATTTACCTTACACAGGGACAGGAAAATAAAAATACCTTGAAGGCATCTGAGAAATCAGCAAGACCACACATATGATTATAAATCTTTCATTTGAGAACAAAGTCCCTGCAGTGTCACTCATTCAGGACCACCTAGAGAAATGTATCCCAGCTTTATACAGAGGCAGATGCAGCCATGGTCCAAGGAGGCCACGTCACCACCCCAGCCTGGGGAGGACTTTGTCATTGTCCACATAGTGCTGCTTTTTCATGCACGTAGAATGCTCACGTTATGGGTCATGGAGACCTTTGCTCAGATTTCTAAAGAAAACTTGAGAGGACAAGGAGTATGCTCTTGAGAAGACAGTATACGAAGTTCTCAGAATAAAATCGAAGAAGTAAAAACTCTAGGAAGCTGGAGATGCCTGGAAATTGAAACTTTTGCTGAGGAAAGCCACAAGCAGTGAATGAAGGCAGCATAAGAGAGAGGCCATGTGACCTACAAACAACAAGGCAATAGATTGACCAAGACCTTTGGAATCACACCTCACCAGGACCTTCCCTGGGTGCTGGGCATGGAGCTACATGATTTAACATTTACCGTGCTGGATTTTGGTCTTTCTCTGATCCCACTCATTTTTGTCCCTCTATTTTCTTCAGGAATGGAAATGTTTGGCTTGTGCCATTGTACTGTGGGGTTATATAACTAACACACACACACACACACACACACACACACACATATATACATACACACACACATATATATATATTGTGCCATGCTTAATGATGCACGCCTTTATTTGCTATGTATTCACTTATTTTCTACAGGTGTATCATGTGGCACCAAGCCCAGCCTATATGATGCTGGATAATCAAACCTAGGCCCACGCATTTGCCAGGGAAGCCCTCTTAACTGCTGAGTTACTTCACCAGCCCCTTGTTTTTTAATTTTACAGGGATTCACAGCTAAGACTTTGTCTTGCGACTCAGAGGAGATTTTGGAATTGGACACTTCAGTAATGCTGGAACTGTTAAGATTTTTACAACTCTTAATGATGAACTAAATTAATTTTGCATAATAAGATGGAAATGAGCCTTTTGAGAACCTGGGGTGGAATGTCATGGTGTAGATACACAACATCCCGCAAAGTCTCATGCTTAGAGGTAAGGCCTGGGCAGAAGGGCAGAGGCATAGCTAGGCACAGCTAGGAAGAGTTTATTCTTTTCCCCAGTTTCTTTCTTTTCTGTCTACTTCTTGGCTGTCATGATGTGAGCAGCTTTTCTCCACTGAGACCCTCTACCATGCCATTTCTACGTTGGACCCTGACAATCATGGACTGAACTCACAGAAATTGTGAGCCAAAATGAACTTACCTTCTTTTAAGTTACAAATATCTGGTATTTTGTCCCTGTGACAAGAAGGTGGCTAACATAACTCCTACTGAGAATAGAAAAAAAAACTAGACAATGCTTATCCCTGGTGGGTAAAGAAACATGGGTAGTGGCTGAAGAGGAGCACAAAGCGGGGTTTCTGTACTGTTGGTACTAGCTCTTGATCCAAATGCTGGCTATAAGAGACATCCAGTTCATAAACATTCATCTAGCAATACTTGTGTTTATATGATGACATATAGTACAATACAATTATAAATAATTATGAAGAGATCTAATATTCCATAATTACCAGGATTTCTACTGGAGGGAAATTTGTATGCACTTGAAAACAACATTTTCATGAGATGCTGGGTACAAGGTAGTGAAACAGCTATTTTTTTTTTTTTGTCTGTTCTGTGTAACTTCTTACTCTTTGGAGACCAAAAAAATCCCAATTTTCTTTTGGATAACTATCTGTGTATTACATGGTAAGTCTTTCACAGGTAATATTCTTTACGGAAAATATTCTGTATATTTTGTTCCAGCTCATGGAACTCAAGCCAACCACTCAGACAGCTCTTTTCATCTAGGTGTAGTGATTATATCTATTAATGGTATATATTCCAAAAAGACTCAGTTGTAGTCCTTGTGGTAGATCTGAGGTGGAGAGTAGACAAACCAATACATATTGTTTTTAACAAAGTTAGTTAGGGCAAGTCTCTGTCGCTTGCCATTCAGTAAGTGCTGACTATATATGTGCTGAGATCTCTGAAGGACACACTCATCTGATGCTACTGATTACCAAGCTATCTTGTAAGAAGGATGATTCTAATATTTTAGTGCATTTTCTGTTGCTATAACAAAATTCCATAGACTGAGAAACTTATTAAAATTTTTATCTGGCTTACCACTCTAGATGGTTGATCTTTAAGGGAGTGACAACAGCAGAAGACCAACAGACAGATTGAGGCCACGTGTCTCTGCCCGGCATCGGGGCAGTTCCAGAGGCTTCATTCGTGTGCACTGGCCTGGGGATGTGAGGCATTAAGTTCTACAGTAATGCAGACCTCACCAACATGGCACTGAGCTACAAAGCAAAGGACTGTGATGACTTCCTTGTTCTATCCCCAGAATGAAGTTGTGCCCCATGCCATAAAGGTGGGATCATTTTGATGAAGGCAGTCCCTTGGCCACCAAGACTGACGCTAAGCTAAGCCACATCTGAGTTGCACTCACAGAACCTACACAATATCAACAGTGTGCTCAGGCTTACAACACAGCTGGCAGTGATGCAAGCCAAAACACAAGTCCATCTCACCAGAGCACAGGTTTCTGCCTGTGCTGGGGCAGGTCTAAATCTCGGTTTGCTGGTAGTGTCCTGAAATAGCTGTGCTTACAAAGACTGGTAGGGCCAAGGTCAGTGCTAAGCTTGGTTGTACTTGAGTCTCACAGATACAGAGATATGCACAGTCTGACGGAGGTAAGGGGAGAATATGCCACAGGCCCAGTCCAAAATCAGCCTTTATGCAATCTAAAACTAAAGTCTGTCCCATCTGGGTATAGGTAAACAAGTTTCTACCTGCTTCTGTGGCAGGTTTACAGACTCCAATGACAAGTTCTGGCCTGGGTATCAAGACTGTTATGGTTTAAATCTAAACTATCTCCCAAAAGTCTCATGTTTGGAAAGTAATCGGGCCATAGGGGTGCTAGTGACTTCAGCTGCTTAGCCCACTGACATTTTTATGTGTTCTTCAGAGATGGGGCTTGGCTGGAGGGATGGGCCTCTGGGTCGGGTGTTCAGGAAGGACACATTCTTGTCTTTGGTGTATCTCCCTGCTACCTGACCACCATGATGTGAGCAGCTGCTGTCCTCTGCCCAGGCATTTCTGCCTTGGAGCTAGCCAACTGTGGAATGAATCCTCTGAGAACTGTAAGCCAAAATAAACCTCTCCTCCTTCAAGTTGTGGGTGCTGTATATTTTGTTCCAGCTGTGGGAAAGGGACTACAATGGAGACCTTTGTTTTCTGCCTGGCTCTGAGCTCCAAGGCCAAGTCCCGTGCTAGCTTGTACTCTGCTTCCCATGAGTGGAGGTTTGGCCCATTCCTAATGCCTGAGGTTGGGGAGGGGTAAGAGTCAGTAGCCTTAGCCATCTAGTTAATGCAGTTTAAGAGCTCAGTCTGTGCTTTGCCTGGTGCTTAGTTTCATGTTGGTGAGCCAGGTCTCAAGTCGAAGGCTTGAACTTATGCCCTCTCCTTTCTCCAAGGCAGATGCCTCCCTCCCTGCAGCTTGGAACTGGGGAAATGGGTGATGCAAGTAAATCTTTCCTTCATGCCTTTTTGATGCTTCTTTTCTTATTCTTACACTAAGAACAGGGGCTGGGAGCATAGCTCAATGGTTTAAGCACTTACCTAGCACGTGCAAGGCCTTCAGTTTCGTCTCCTAGCACCACATAAACTGGGAGCAGTGGTGTGTGCCTATAATCCCAGACTCTGGAGACTGAGACAGGAGGATCACCAGGTGTTAGAGGTGAGTCTGGGCCACAGAGCGAGTTCAGGACCAACCTGTACTACAGAGCGAGACTCTCCCTCTCTCTCTTTCTCCATATACATATATCTATATAGATATACATAGATATATAGATATGCCTATCTAAGGACAGACACCAGGCTTCCTCATCTGGCTTCCTTAGCTCTGGTGAAGGTACTTTGGTGTGTGAAGATCCATTCAGATTGGTGTGTTAACCACTAGAGGATCTTACTCAACCACCATTGTACTCTTCCTCTTCAGTGAAATCTCATATGGCATGAACTTTAGCTAGGGTTAGGTAGACAGATGAAAGATACTCACCTAGACAGATGGTGTGTGTAGTGATGCATTTATATTCATAATCTAACAACATAGGGCACCTACTATATACAAAGCAGTGTGCTAGAGGTTGTGATTGATATAAAGATAAATAAAACCACGGCTTCTGATCTCCCAAACTTTAGTGCAGTTCAGTTTCCCCCAAAGACAACATATATAAACTTCCTGGTCAGGGGAAGTGCTCAATAATTACTCGTTCTTTACCACACTCCTCTTCCCTTTCTGGAGTTCTGTCTAATGCAAAGCAAAAGAGCCCGTGATGCTTTTTTTTTTTTTACACAAAATGTAAATGAGTCCACCACGAAAGCTGCTTGGCCCATCTAACAGGACAACACCATTTCCCACGTACAAAAATTTTAACTCTGAAACAGAATTAGAACTTTCAGAGTAAATAATTTGTAGCCTCCTTATCCTGGCTTTAGACCAGCTAGAAGAAATGGAAAGTAGAACAAAGTCACCCCCATGCGGGGCCAGTGGGGCAAATTCCAGGAACTGCACATTCCCACACAAAGCCTTGTCCTCCTGATGTCCCCAGCCATTAGCAGTGGTGGCAGCTCTGGCGACTGCAGGTTGGACACAGATACATGTTTCGGTGCAGCTGGTGTAGAGGATTCCCGATATGCTGCCTGCATTACTCAGTCTTGCAGGGCTTTCCACAGGTGAGCCACTCAATATGGTCACCTCCCAAGAGTCCTGCTTTCAATAAAAGAACCAGGAAACCTTACTCATAGAGGTTCTAAAGAAGACACGTAGAGTTCTTGCTTTTTTTTTTTCCCCCGTGATATCAAAGAATGAAATAAGGACAAAGGAGGCAAGGTGTAGAATAACAAGTCTTTATTTAGGGACAAACGACAGAGAGGTAAAAGCTCCCACTACCTGGGAGTGGGCTCCCAGTGGGTTTCCCCCAGTCTTTTCTTGTGGTGCTGAAGACCACAGCCAGCGACATTCTAACCCTGAGCTACACACCCAGTCCATTTGTTTGCTTGTTTGTTTGGCATCCTGGAGATGGACCCAAAGGCCTCACCAACATTTGGCAAATCTTATATTACTGAGCTACATCCCAGCCTGTTTTATTTATTTTTGAGAAATAATTTCACTAAGTGGAAAAGTCTGTCATTGAACTTGAAATCTTCCTGTTTCAGCCTCCAGGGTAGCCAGAGTTGCAATTTCGTACCATTATCCTCAGATCTGTTTTTTATTTTCATAAAAAAGTAAATGGACAGTTTCTAGTTGCTCAAAGCCTAGCCTATTACCTGATACACACAGACATCAAGGAAGCTTTATAAATTTAAAAAATAGACTGAAAATGTCTCTCAGGAAATAATGTTGTCTGACTGACCTGTTGGTACTCTAATAGAATGTCAACAGCAAACACATATGTAGTTTCTATTATATACTAGGTATTATTCTAAATGACATTATTTTGGGGTTTTTAGGGGGGTTGTTTTTTGATTTTGAGACAGTCCTATGTAACCCAGGCTGTCCTCAAACTCATAATCTTCATGCTTTAGCCTCCAGAGTGTTGAGATTACAGGCATAAGCCACCAATCTGGGCAAGCATTTTAAAAATATTTTACAACTTTTGCACACCCGATGAAGTAGATCTATCAATCATGGGAACAACTATTATTCCCAGTGTATAGATAGGAAAATCAAGATTCAGTTAAATTAACTAACTTTCCCAAGATTGCCCACCCAACAGTTGGAAAAACAAATCAGCCCAGCTGACAGTAGCTGTAGTCAGTGCTCCACTGAGCCACGCTTTCTTACACAAACAGTGGAAGAAAATGGCCTCCTCATACTATCCGCTTCCTACAAAGTGACGCTATAACACACATATAGTCAAGTGTATCTTAGTAAATGTATACCTGTATCCTGTGAAAGTAGTACAGTAAGAAATCCTGAATTTTTTTTTCTATCTAGTCACAGAACTCAAAAATACAGTCCCTTTCCATTGGGTCAGAAAGAAATTAAGCTGAAACTAAGCAATAATTTGCAAACATACTACTTTACCTACCAAGTCACATATAAACATTCATGAACCAGAGTTTGGTTCTAGGTCCTCTTCGAGTGAATAGCCATGTAATTAACTTAAAGAAGTTAAGATCACAGGTTTAAAGAAGACCTCTGATTGACTTTCTGAGTGCTGTTGTTAGATCAAAGCTAACACAGAGCTATTTAGAAGCCAAAGAAATTGCTAATTTTTAAGAGACTGAAGGATGTGCAATCTTCTTACATATTTATAAGTTAGTAATTTTTGTAGTACTGGGATCTTGCTCAGGGCCTTTATCCAGTTCATTTTTGATTTTTTAATTTTGAGACAGCATCTTGCTAAGTCACTAAGTTGCTAGGCTTAAACTTTTGATTCTCACACCCCAGTCTCCCAGGGTGTTGAGATCATAGACTTCCATCAGTGGGCCCAGCTTACAAGTTAATAATTTAATAAGCTAATTTTAATAAAAAACAAAATTAATATGGAGTCTGTTATAACACTTGAAGGATAATTAAGAAATTTTTTTAAAAGTCAAAATATCCTGCAGAAGTCATCTGTCTTGAGAAATAAGACATGAATTTAAAGCTGATAATAAAAGTAGTCTTTGTGAATGTGAGTAGTATCTCATGAGATGTCACTAGGAGACTTTTCCTGAATGCCATGCTCTGAATTAAATGACCTTCCTATCACCCTACAATAGACCTTATAAAAAAATCTAGCCTCCTTTCCTGCCTTCCTGCGTATTTAGCACTTCAAACAAATTATCTATCACTACATGTTCATTTGACCAAAAGTTTAGAAATCATTATAATGAAAAACTTTTTGTTTTGTTTTTATTTTCATCAAGACTGTCCTTGCCTTTCCAGATTAAATAACCACTATCGCTTCTACTAGGTCCTTGTTAGGTGCTTGTAGAGGCTTCCAAAAATTATGATTCCTTCCCTAAATTTGCATCTGGGACCCTTCACACCAGCAGCACATAAAGAGCTCCCTCATCTTTGCGCACAGTACAGTATTCTGTTGTACGCTTGCTGAAAAATAAGTCTGCCCAGGACCCCGCTGATGGGCATCTAGGTTCAGTCCTACTTGTCCCACCATCACATACAATGTTACAATGTGCAAAACATGCCCACTCACTATTTCACTTGTGCAAAGAAACCTTACTGAAAAATAGTACAGTGATGGTTAATAAACAAAAACTTAGCTTGAAAAAAATACTATTGCAGATCACATGTAGTAACACAATCCTACTTTAAAAGTCTTGCAATCCAAGAACTACCTGGAAGGGTTTCTTTGTTCTCCTCTCTGTTGTCCAACTACTGGAGACTTACTATTCTCCATTAAAATTTCTCTGGAGAACAGCAATAGTACAATCGTAAGGGTGTATATGTGAGTAAATGTGGGTTACGGGAGCCTAGACCAAGGGTGATGAATAAATCAGAACACTCAAGAGTAAGGCCTGGGGATGGACTGGCGTGGTAGAGGACACCTTCCTCAACCCCTTATAATTTCTACGCACACCAAAGAAACCCCTCTGGTTAATCCCTCTCTACACGTGAAGCCCCTCAGCCTGTCAGAGGCACTTCTCCCTCCTTCGAATCCTTGGGGCATTTATCTTGCAGAGATTCTTTGAAAGGCTGGCCCTTTTCTTTCACCATTTTGTTGTGATTCTAAGGAAAGGGAAATATATACCTGAACTCTGAGCCTTATCCTGTTAGTTTCAGTCTGTGGTGTTTACTTAAGGTTTTAATTTCACATAACCTGATTTACAATTCAGCCAGTTTGCAGAATCTAAGTTAATGTATGAGGAACATCTAACAAATGATCACTGAATAAATAAATGACCAATTTACTTTGAGCATGAAATGGGCTTTGATTTCCTCGTTTTGGTATTATCGTGATCTCTGTTCTGAGTTTTTAATCCAACCCTTGTGGCACTTGTTGCTATAACTTTGGCCAAATAAAGTTAACAATTATCTCTGGTTATTTCCTTAAAAGATTCAGTTTGCTCTCCCCCTTTGCAGATATCATGAAGCAGCCACTTCCTAACTGAAGTTCACTTGTCTAGGACTTCTGATCAGAACAGGAACAATAACAAAAGATATTTTTTACAGAGACAGACTTTGTCTCAAAAAAAAAAAACAAAGAACAAAACAAATGAACAAAAGAAGATATTTCACGGCACCTTTCCTTGTATGCAGGATTTTCTGTCTTCTCTTTCAAAAAGATGAAACAGAAGTACAGTGTTGGATCTACACACACCAGACAGGACGAGGAGGGAAGGCTGTGGCTTGGCAATGGGGTCCTAGTGTACGGGCAGAAATAGGTCACCTACACTGACCAAGTGCAGCAGGAAGCTAATGGCACAGCTAGCCATGTGGGCTCCACCCCAGGGAGGTGGTTATCCCCAGGTTAAAGCCAGACAAAGCCCCCCAAAATGCCCAAAAGATCCTGGAACAGTAATCCAAATCTGACTAGCATATTAAAAACTGATAACATGAAAGACAATTCGTTTCAATGTAATCATCTCTGGTAGGAATAGATAATATTTTGCCTCAAGTATTTGCTAGTCCATTGAAGTTAACAATTCCCAAGGCCCTTCTTAAGGCTGGCTTTATGCTATGGAAAAAAAAACAAAAACAAAAACAGAGCTAGATTTTGTTGTGTATTACTGCAAAGTGGTTATTAGGAGAGGTGGTGTAACACAGGCTAAGGGCACGAACCTGAGAAAGATTATTAAATCCTGATCTGAACCTGCTTAGCTCTGTAGATACAAGCTATTTATTTAAATTCTCTATTTCTGGCTTTTTTTATCTACAAAATGAAGATTAAGAAAGCCATCATACAGATTACAAAAGTGATAGGTGATTTTATTTTACAACAATATTTGAGATGAATTATTTTATAAAGAAAAGGGGTTTATTTAGTTCAAAATTTTGAAACTGGAAGTGCAAACAATACTGCAAAGGTTCTGGCAAGGAGCCAGGTATGGTGCTGTGTGACTGTAATCTCAGCACTTAGGAGGCTATGGCAAGGGGATGGCAAGTTTAAGAACAGCCTGGACTGGACTATCTAACACGACCCTGTATAAGACAGACAGACAGAGAAAGAGAAGGAAGGAAGGAAGGAAGGAAGGAAGGAAGGAAGGAAGGAAGGCAGGCAGGCAGGCAGGCAGGCAGGCAGGCAGGCAGGCAGGCAGGCAGGCAGGCAGGCTGGCTGGCTGAGAGAGAGTGAAAAGAAAAAGAAAAATACAAAAGTTCCGGAGAGACCCCTTGGTTGCACCCCACTGTCTGAGAGTACAGTGAGTCTCTGGGTGTCTGGTCTCTCTTCCTTCCCTTCCCACTCCTCCCTGTGGTACTGGAATCTTGAAGATGCCAAGCTACTTCCTCAGTCCCTTTTTTTAGTTTTTATTTTGAGACTAAGTCATTAAATTGTCCATGATCCTCCTGCCTGAGCCTTCTAGAATGCTAAGATTCAGCCATGCACGCCACTCCCAGTTTTCTTCCTCTTTTCACAAAGCCACCAGGATTCAATCACAAGGGTTGCAAGTTAATTGCCTTCTCTAATCAAAGCATCAAGCCACCCTCTTGGCACAGTGGGCAGGGGTCAGTCTCATAATTTAATCAAAACATCTTCTAGAGACCCCCACCCACAGTCAAATTAAGTGTCCTGTTAATAATAGTAACTTAAGACTTTGGAGGCTAAATCTCTATGTGACTTGAGGGACATCTATATTTAAGCCAGAGAAAGTGTCTCCATAAATTCTTCTTTTGTCCATCTATGCCTCTGTATTTCAATATTGCTGATATTCCAATAAAGAGATGGAATCTATTTCTCCACCCCTTAAGAAAAAAGCATTGGCCAACAGTAGAAACGTGACAAAGCTCACGATTGTAAAATGCTTGCAGAAACAGAACAGCTAACTGTAGACATCTGAGCCCAAGCGACGCCAATATAACCATAGCCTCCCAGAGCCCAACCCAAATTCAACTTCCTCAACCAGTTCCTTAAAGAACGCCTTCCACTGTTCACCTTAAATATTGAGATTCTACAAGATTTTTTTTTTTTCATTGTAAACTACAACAGTTTCATTTTAGGAAAGGTAGGAAGACTCATTCTGGCTTACCGAGTTTCCAGTCCATGATTGGTGGCTTCATTGTCTTGGATTTTGTAGTGAAGCAGAGTCAGGGCAGCAGCCCGTGGTACAGCAAAGCTTCTTCCCTCAAGATGGCTGGAAAGCAGAAAGAGAGAAAAGGGGGCTGAGGCTCCATGTGCTCTTCAGTAGCGTGCCCCCAGCGACCTGACTTTCTCCCACAAGCTCCTCCAACTGAATGCTCCACTGCCTTCTAAGAGAGCCACAAGCTGGCAATCAGGCTTTCAGCACGGGTCTTTGGAGATGGTTTACGATCCTCACTATATGGGCTGGAGAAATAGCTCAGCAGTTAAACATGAGTTCAGGATTGGCCTGAACTACAGAACTACAGAGAGAGAGAGAGAGAGAGAGCAAAAGAGAGGGAGGGAGAGAGAGGGGGGGAGAGGGGAAGAGACTGTGTCAGCATCATATACATACATACACACACACACACACACACTCACATTACAAGCCAATCTCAGTGGTGCAAATCTATACCCTCAAAATTCTGGGAGGCTGAGGTAGGAAGATCACAGCCTGGGCAACTTAGCAACTTAGCAAGACCCTATCTCAAAACCAAAATTTAAGGGAAATAAATGGGACAGGAGTGTAGTTCAGTGCGAAGGCACCAGACTTGACCCCCAGTACCAAAAAAAAAAAAAAAAAAAAAAAGTCTTTCCATAACCAGATTTAGTAAATAAAAACTTAGAACTTTCATGCACTACTAGGGATATATTTGCACTAAGAAACGATTCACAGTTCAGTGGAAACTTCTCCATGCATCCTGCATTTTACTTGACAGTCCCGTCCATGCAGCTCTTCCAAGGTAAGAAGAGAAAAGACAAACATGACTGAGGACATGAAACAACAGATGGTGGAGTGGAAAATTGGGCTGTTGGCTCAGAACAACAGTATTGGAATTGAGACCTTGAGAGATGATCAGGTCATGAGTGCTCACACCAACAGGTGAGATTAATGCTCCAGGAAAAGGCTGGAAAGAACTAGACAGGCCCTCTCGGCCTTCTGCATTTTTTTTTTTTTTTTTTTTTTTTTTTTTTGCCGTGGTAAGATGCTGTAAGAAAAATAAAAAAATACTAACATCTGATTGTTACTATTATGTATCACAAATACTAATAAAAAGAATAATTTTGACAAAAAAGAAATGGAAGTAGTGCAGCTGCAAGTCAAAGAATGCCAGCAATAGCAATAGCTGACAACTGCAGGGGGCTAACAGAGGTGAGGATGGACGGAGAGGGAGAACGGCCCTGCTGGCGTCTTGACGTGGACGTCAAGGCACCAGGACTGAGAGAACAGATCGCCATTGTCTCAAGGCCTACAGTCTGTGGTCCTCTGGCACAGCAGCCTGGTGGCATGGCTTTCCTTCTGCAATCTCTATGGCTGTGGAGGGCAGCTCTAGTTGTGGTGTCTGTACGTTGCTACTTAGAGGAGTAAAACTTGTGATGGCAGCTAAGCCAGTCTCTCTCCTTGAGTGCTGCTTGGTCAATTTCCTGTCACTGGGACACACTACCTGATACAACTTAAAGGAGGAGAAGTTTACTGCAGGTCACAGTTTCAGAGGTCTTGGTCCAGGAAGAGTTGGCCAGTGATGGTGGAAAGGCCTGGTGTGAAGAGCAGCAGCTCATCCATCATATGGCAAAAAGAGAGAAAGATGGGAAGAGCTGGGGCAAACAACTTCCCTTTGGGTCATGACCCCAGTGACCCATTCCTCTGACCAGACCCCACATCAAGCATGAGACTTTGGGGGAGCACTTTACATCTACACTGTAACAAATATTATTAAAAAATTGGACCTTGGCTATTTCAGTGTGGGAACCCACCTCTGCTCTGCTTTGTGGTCTACAGAAGATCCACGCCATCTCTGGACAGAGATACACCCACCTCTGAGAATGACTTCATCCCTGTGTCCCAGCCCACACCTTTGCACATGAATTTCTAAGACAACATCTGTCCTCATAATCAATTCCCAATTTTCACTTAAACCATCTTGAGTTGGTTTTTCTTAAGTTCTCTCTGTTACCAGGCCCCAGGAGACCCAAACCATACAGTTGATGATCTCCTTAGTGGGGACTGGGAAAGAACCAGCTAGCTAGAATACTCACTTGCTAGTATATCTGTTTGTATATTCATTTAATAAAGTATCACAAGCTGTGTGGCTTAAGCAAGAGACATTTATCACATCACAGTAGAATGAGAAAGAAAAATGCTGGCAGGATGGTAGGAAACAGAGATAGATTTTATAGTAAGGGAGAGGAAATATGGAAGAGAATTGAGAAGGTGGGAAGGGAGGAGAGGACCAAAAATGATGAAGATTTGATATTTGTGCACCAATTCAGATTGAATGTGATTATTAGGCATTGCAAATACATGCTAATAAAAAGAACAATTTTTGAAGAAAAATTTAAATGTTGCCAAGGTTGGTCCTTTGAGAAGCCAGTAAGGGGAGGATCTATTCTACACCTCTCTCTTTGGCTGGCAGATGACCATTTTTATGTTCACATGGCATTCTCTCTGTATGTAATTCTGGCCCCAACTTCCTTGTGTAAAATCCCTCTCCAAATGAGATCACATTCTGAGGTAGTGAGGGTTAGGAATTCAGCATATAAACCTGGGAAAGATTGAGATTCAACCCATAACTGTGGGAGAGCCCAGCCAAGACTGAAAGTCCTGAGGTATTTTTTAAAACTTAACATTTTATACCTCATACTCAAACAAAAGGCAAGTTATTTTTGGCAATGTTCCCCACCTTGTTTGTGAGAATACTGGCTGGGACTCAGGATCAAAGAAAACTGTGCTAACTCTCTAATTTCACTGAAGATTTAAGTTCAAGAAAGTGATTTAATCCTCTTTCGTCTCTCACCACCTGCTGAAGCAGCAATGCACTCAGACCTCAGAGGCTGTGTTTCTAAACTTGTGATACTTGGGTCATTATGTGTAATGGGCTGAGCAGCCACTGGACACCGCCCCCCCAGCTCTGTCACGTGTAGGCCACCATTTTGGACTCTCTCTCTCTCTCTCCTTGGACTTGTAAGCCCTCCAAATGAGCACCTTTCTTTATAATTTCAGCTAATTCTACCTCTTCTAAACCCTAACCAATATACTATCTTTGGTCTTTGAACTTCTGTTTTTATTTTTATTGTTGTTATTGTCCTGTTCCTGTTTCCTTTGGTTTGCTGCTTTTTAATTGTTTTTCGTTTGTTTTACCCAGGTTTAGTTTGCAGTGCACCTGCCTCAGCCCCCTGCATAGCTAAGATTACAGGGATGTACCACCATACCCAGCTAAAACTTTTGCACTAAAGAAAAGTGCCAGTGAAGGAAGGAACCAGCTTGCTTTCAGGAAGAACTTTGAAAGTTACTTTCAGGATCAAGGGAAGAAAAGAATTTCCAGTCTAGGGTCTAATTTCCAGAAGTAACGAGGCATGCAACTTCAATTTTTTACATATTCCTTTTAAAATTGCTCTGCAGATGATATTCTTAATAAATTTCTATAACTCAGGAAGTCATATTTATAAAAATATAGTTGAATGGAGACTCTGTAAATTCCTTCAAAGTGTTTCTAAATATCTGCGATCTCAAATATGATCCTCAAATTTTGAGTTCAGAAATCTTCCCACACAAAACTCATGCTCACTAAGCTGACACAAACTGATGTGTAAAGTAGGATGTCAGGCCCTTTCCTCATGCTAACCTTTTAGGGAAGAGTGTACTCATCTCTGCTGTCTGGGAAAGCCTCTTTACATGACATAGGGGCAACCAAGCATCGCCAGGTATGGACCTCAATGAATACTAGGGTACACCATCCACAGCCATCCCAGGACCAATGCACCCATTTCCTCAGCTAAGGAGACTGTAGGAGCTACAGACCATGCCCACTAGCCTAAATGCTTTGACTCATTGATAGTAGGGGATAAGCTCAGAACAGTTCAGAACAGCTTTGCAGGGCCACTGGCATTCCAGATGCTCTGGAGGAATTAATTTAAGGCCTTTAATGTAACCACCTGTAACCCAACTTCTTCCTTTACCACATCTTGCTTCATTCATTACTCCAGAGTGATTGATCCTGAACCACCATCATCCCAACTCCAATTTCCAGCACAGAAAACTCTAGCTCAGAGTCTGCATCCCAGGTGTCATGGTTTACATCTAGAATGTCCCCCCAAAAGCCTAATGTATTCGGGTGCTGTGAAATACCTATGAATTCCATGTGCTTTTAAGAGGTGGGGCTTGGCTGGAAGGGGTGGATCCCTGGGATTTTATCTGGAAGGGTATATGCTAGCTCTATCCTTGCTCGCTCACTCTGCTCTCTGATGGTCACAGGGTGAACAACTTTTTCTCTGGCCAGGCCTCTTCCATGTGCTTCCACGAGTAATGATGTCTTAGTTCACATTTTTATTGCATACCCAATGTGCACAACTTAAGGGAGGAGAGATTTATTTCACCTCACAGTTTTAGAAGGCTTCAGTTCATTTATGGGTGGCTGGCAATGACAAGGAGAGTCTGGCAGAGAACAGCCACTCACAGTATCACCAGAGGAAGAATCACGGTCTTCAGAAACGGGGTAGGAGTTTAAAACCTTCCCTGTAATGTGCCTGAAATCTAATCTACCTATTATGCACCAGGCTCCATAAATGGTGATGAGTTAAGTCAGGGCTCCATACCTGGTGCTGGAAACTGTCTGGTTGAGTGGAGGAAGAATTGAGACCAGATGAATCTGGTTTAAGCCTCACTCTGCTTTACACTCAGTTATTTTGGGTATGTTGTTGCTTTGAACCTCAGTTTCCACATCTGTAAAGCAGAAATAGTACTGTAGGATTTTACAACATCCAAATACACCCAAATCATAATATTCCACCTCTTGGCCCCCAAAGGACTCTTGGCCACTTCCTAAGAGTCTATAAGTAAATACAGGTGAACCAGCGTTCAGTCTTTACCTATCTGGCTCCCCACCACGGCATTTTCACAACAGAGTTGTGAGAAAAAAGAAAACTTCCAAGTGTGGAGCATTGTCCACTGTTAGGTGCTTCCCATGGGCCACCTTGTGTAAGTCTGCCAGCTCTATAGAAAGATATTAACTCAAGAATAATTCTTCCCAAATAATTTCTCTGGAGTCTCTTTAATGTGAAGAAGAGACCCAGTTCTCATCCCTGTATGATCAGTTCCATTCTAGCAAGCAGATGAAGCACAAATGTTTGGTTGGATGGGCATGTTTCAGCTTCAACTTTTATCAAAAATTTTGGCTTTGACTCCACATAATGTTTGTTTTCATTTTTAAAAGTGATTTTCTCAGCTGGGTATGATGGCCCATGCCTATAATCCCAGAACTCTGGGAAACTGAGGCAGGAGGATCACAAATTCAAATAAAGTCTGAATAACTTAGTAATTTAGCAAGACTTTATCTCAAAATAAAACAGGAAAACAGGGTTGTGGATATAGCCTATGTGAAGGCTTTGGGTTCAGTCCCTAGCACCTCAAAAAAGAAAAAGAAAAGTGATACTCTCTCCTTAAGTCTTTCAGTATTTCTCTCTCTTTACCTTGTTTCTCATGAAACAATGAGTGGGAATTTTAGCCATCAATGAAAAGTTTATAAATATCTTTTATAGTGGTTTGCTCTGGTAAATAGGATATAAACACATGGGAATAAAAACCTTGCTTTCCTTGTTTACCAAACTATGTCCCTAGTACTTAAAATAATACCTGGAACACAATATGTGCCCAATAAATACTTGTTGAAATAATAATGAGATGCAATCATGAGAACAAGACTTTCTGTGAACTACTGGATCACTTTCTCTTTATGTGAGAAATTTGGGAAAAATCTGTATCTCTGCAGACTATGCAAAAATTACACATGCTAGAATGGGAAAGTAGTTGAAATTAAAACTTGCCCAAATTAGGAATACAGTCTCTCTCTTTGCAAGATTTTATTTTGATTCTTGACTTATTTCAGTGACGCATAGCAGATGGACAGTTCTCCATTGGTGCCTTATCTAACATCTCATTAAGGCCCAGTATTGCAATAATACATTGACACAGTCGGTACTGGCACCACTTCTGTCTCTGAACCGAGGATGAGTTCCTCAGCCTCCCAAATGGTAGCCTGGGCACGTGCACAATTTACTAAAGAGTCAGTCTAGTTGTCTTTTTTTCCCAACAATATGGATCATGAAAGAGTTTTTTTTTTAACTCCTTTTATCATCTTCTCTAACCCAAACATGATTTCTAACCAAAAGTGTTTCAAGAAGATTTGAAAATGTTACTTGGCTCTGTCCCTAACAGCAGCTATGCGGCCTTTCTCTGGGAAAGGGACACCAAAATGTTGGTGTAACCTGCTTCACAATAGACAATTGCCCTTGTGTTTTAATATGAGCTTCTTCCATGGCAAAAGACAATTGCTACCTGGTCTTGCCATGAACGATTTTTCTAATAGTTTCCCATAATAAAAGTTTTATATTTTTAAAAGTAGGTCACAAAGCAATATGTAAGATATAATTATATTTTTAATAATATAGGTATAGGTATAAAAATGTTCTGGAAGAATACATCCAGGGTATAACATTATAATTATGTGTAAATTTTTTCTTTTGCTTATCTAAGTATTTTAAGTCTTGTAACACAAAAATATATTGCTTTTATAGTAAAAAAGTTCAACTGAAACACTTGCTAAGTATTTGCTATGTTTCAGACTCTTTTTTTTCCTTTCATCTAATCCTTGCTGCGATCCTACAAAGTACATAGTACTATTCCCACTTTATAGATGTGGAAAATGAGGTTCAAAACTAAAACCAGATTCATCTGATCTCAATGGCTGCTCTTCCTCCACTTGACCAGACAATTTCTAGCACCAAGTACGGAGCCCTGACTTAACTCAACTCCCTTTATGGAGCCTCGCACATAATAGGTCCTCAGTTACAGCTGCACCTCCTTGCCTCTGAGTCAAATTCCTTTCTTACAGATCAGAGAACAAGAGCCATGTCAGGTCCAGACACTCGGCTCACACCTTTGGTCATCCTGAGTTAAGAGAAATGGTCGGAGAGTCTTTCACAACTGCTGTACAAAGTGCCGTGTCTTTTAAGACTAAATTAGGGTTTCCTTCTCTCTGCGTGTAGCGAGGACCTATTATGAGAGTGACGACAGCCGTTTCAAAATGTGGGACCCTGGCTAGGCGTGGGATGATTGTAGGTAGCAGTGGCTCATACCCCGATAATCTTGACGCTCCAGATGCGACCGACAGGCGTGGGCCACTCCCTCTTACCTCAGACCTAGGATGGGCCACAGCTCATCATACCCAAATTCCTACTTCCAGACCCTTAACAGAAATCACGTGGTCAGGTTTTGAAAGACCTACCATGCAAATTACTTTCAGACTCCAAAATCCCTCCAATCAATGTATGACCCTTGCCCTGTTACCTGGTGGGCCCACCTCCCTTAAACTGCGTAAAAGCCTGGCCCTCAACTCCAATAAACGAGCTGTTAACGCGAATTCAGCCTCCCAGATGTGATTCCGTCGTACTCATGCCGTTTGAGACCCTGTTCCCCGAGACTTCGCTGGTTCCTGATCGCCCTTGGCCAATGGTGGCAAGGAACACCCAGACCCAGACACATAATTCTGAGAAACATGCTCTCAAGGGAAGCATCTCTGCCTCAGCTCACACTTGGTCTCATTTTGACAACTGGGAAAACATCACGGGTCGGCCTCCCCCGCCCTTTGCTTCTGTCTCGGTAACTTGTTCGTTGCTGTGACTCAATACCTAACACCCACAAACTCAGGAAAGGAAAGATTTTAGCTCACAGTCTCAAAGGTCACAGTGCATTCAGGGGTGGCCACCAACAATCGAAGCACAAGGCAGAGAGAGAGAGAGAGAGGTGGAGGCAGCTTCTCCAAACATCACAAACAGGAAGGCAAGCTGAGGCTAGTTGAGACTACTCCCAGTCCCCCAGGAAGGCAGGTGCAGCTTATGTATCCTTTCAGGTCTCCATCCAGTAAACAGCCCCTCCTGCATCCAGGTGTGGCCACTACAAACTGTTAATCCTAACTTAACTGCAATCCACCCCTCCAGACCAGACCCCAATCCACCAACATCACATGGCTCCATAGACAATCCACAACATCAAAATACATGATACTTTTGGGGAACACTCCAGATCCTACCCACAACATTCCACCACTGGCCCCCAAAAGACTTACCTCATATTCCCCAGGCAAAATGCATTCAGTCCTTCTCCAAGAGTCACCAAAGTCTTAACAGTTTCAGCACTGCTAAAGAAACTCCAAGTCCATAATCTCCTCTGAGATGTAAGACAAACTGTTAGCTGTGAGCTCCTCTTCAAACCAAAGAGTTAAGCACTTCCAACATAAAGTGGCACAGGGTAAACATTTCCATTCCAAGAGGGATGAATAAGGTAATAAAAGGCAACAGGACCAGAACAGTTCCTAAATCCGGCAGGGCAAGTGTTAAATCCTGTAGCTCCATGTCTAGCCACTGGGGCAAACTCTGGTGAGGCATGAACTCCGAGGGGCTTGGGTGGTCCCACTTCTGTGGCAGTGTTGCTGGCTGCAGCCTCCATCCTCTCTCCTTTGGGCTAGATCCACTCACGGCCTGCTGCGTTTCCCAGCCAACAATCCATGCTCTCAGCTTCTCCAAATTTTTGGGCTCTCCACTGAACCTTAGGCTTCTCCTCCACAATTTCACACACTGCTCTCCAAGGCCTTTCCCTGAAACCTGGGTGGAAGCCTCCCTGAACCCACAACTCTTGGGCTCTCCAAGCTTGTAAAGCTGGGACCACGTGGACATCTCCAAGACCTGCCACTGCCTTGAGCAGGAATCTCGCTCCTTTGTGCCATGGTTGCAGCAGCTTCTGAGTGCCTGGATTGCTGACTTCTAGGAAGCTGAACTCGAGCAAACACGTCCCTCTTTGGCCCTACAGGGAGTTCTGGGGTACTCTTCACAGGACAAGATCCTTTGCCTTTGCACCCTTTAATTGGCAAAGGGTAGGATCTTGCTGATTCCTGAGTCACTGTGAAGGCCTCCTTCTTACAGTCCTGCTTCCAACTTCTTGGCTTTTGTTTAACGTTACTTTCTTCAGCAACCACGTGCTTTTCCACTCCAGACTGCAATCTTTTTACATTTGTTTTCTCTGCCATTGTCTCCTGTCTTTCACTATAAAGCTGGCTAAAAGCCTCAAGTAGTAGCCATTTAAGATTTAACATCAGTCTGTCTTGAGATTTCCTCCACCAGAGTAAGCAGTCTACCAACCCTAATTTCAGTTTCAGGCAAAATCTCTGGACAAGGGCAAAATGCCAACAAACTTCTTCCAGAGCATAGCACACATGGTTTTTAGGCCACATGCTGATATTGTCCTCCTTCCCATCTGAAACTTCTTGAGCCTGGCCTTTCCAATCCACACTTCTATCAGCATTCTGGTCTTCTGAGCTCTGACCGGAATCTC